>RANZ01000325.1:0-58235 GCA_009805285.1 Neurospora terricola FGSC 1889 | reverse complement strand
CCACCAGCACACACACATTATTCCCATGGTTTGGTTGATAACATGGCTGATCATATGCGGTACGGGAGTAGGTCAAGAGTTTCCTTTCCCTCGCCCGGCTCCAAATTCGAGGCGGCTTATACCTACATCAACCGGCTCGCCGGAAATGATAAAGCTGATGGGATCCTGGCTGCGTCGATGCCTCCATTATCATCCTCAATGTAATCCCTCGTATGGGTCGACGGCAAGCTCACAAATGGGCAGCAGGAGACTGCCTACTCGACTCATTGACGTTGGTGATGCAACTGGACAGCTAAAGCCTCGTCTTGTACTTCCTTCCACCTCGACAGCTTTGGCAGGGATACGGTACCTTGCCCTTAGCCACGTATGGTCTGTAACTGTCAGTGACTCAAACTTGAAGCTTTCAACGAACAATATCGAAGATCTCCAAGTCGATATACCGATAGAACAATTGTCTCAAACATTCAGAGATGCAATGGAAGTCACCCAACATCTTGGCTACAGGTACATATGGATTGATTCTCTCTGTGTCATTCAAGACTCTACTGAAGACTGGGAGAAAGAGTCAGTCACTATGTGCGATGTCTATGGGAGAGCCATTCTCACTATCGCAGCTTTAGGGGTGAACGGGCTGGATGGCTGTATTGCGCGTAGAAACCCTCTCCTGGTTACCTCGTGCTATTTAGGTGAGCGCCAGAAAAGCCTATACGCTTATCCAACTATTAAAAACAACCCTATGCAACTGATGGAATCTCTGTCGCGAGAAGGGGCACGCCTTCCCTCACGTGGCTGGTGCCTTCAAGAGAGGCTTCTCTCACCTCGGACTATCTATTTTGGTGCTAGCGAGCTATACTGGGAATGCTCAAGCCACACTTGGTGTGAGAGCGCTCCAGAATCCGATGGTAGAATGGTCTTAGGTTCAGGTTTCTGTTCTATCCGCTTCTGGGGTTCCGAGAAAGTTGCATTTCACACGCTTTGCCGGTTGTCTCTCAACAATGTAACACTGGCCCTGAGAAAAACCTGGGACGGTATCCTAGTCAACAAGAAAATAAGAATGTTATGTCACTGGGTGCATATTCTGAAGACCTATTCCGCGAGTCACTTAACCCACACTAGGGATCGACTTATAGCCCTTTCAGGCATTATCGAAGCTATCCAAGAGGGAACCACATGGACGCCTGTTGCTGGAACCTGGAAGGAGCTTTGGCCTTTGGATTTGTTGTGGTTCTTCCGTGATACTTACCAATATGAACCTCGGAGAATACCCAGCGGGCTAAAGACACCTTCGTGGTCATGGCTCACAAAGGAAGGGCCAAAGAGTTTCCCAATTGAAATGTTGAGTGGTATATCCTGGCCAGACTACCGACTAGCACACGTTATCGACTCTACAACACAGCCTGTTGCCATCAGCAAACACTATACATTGGAAGTGGAGAAAGAAACTACGATCACGGTAAAGGGCTACGTGAGAAGGGCAGTGTGGGTTAATGGTAGGGTTAAGGAAAAGGGACATTTCCATTGGTCGTGGGGGGCAACATATCAGAGTCGGAGTTCTTCACCTTTACGTTGGGACAATCCGCCCGCAGATGGAGACGCTTTTCTTTTCCTCCTGATCATGACCGACACATACCCGTCTTCGGGGAGAATTAATTACTATGGGTTGATCTTGACCTCGGCGCACAGCGGAGAAAACGAGGGAAAAACAGGCGATCATTATAGACGAGTGGGAATGTTTGAGGAATATACTCCCCGGGATGACGGAGGTACAAGATTTGATGAAGGGGCACAAGAAGAAGTTGTCACCATATGTTGACTGGATTGGCTAAATAAACGAGGTTTGATCATCTGTTGTTACCCTTCTCAAGAATGAATTATCACACCCTTTGGATTCTTGCCATAGGAGTGACTGATTCTGTTCAAACTTGTATGTGCGGTGCTAAGACTTGGTCCAGAAAAAATGTTGAGGCGGATCAGGCACGCAGGCTGAGCGAATGTGAAAGTACCAAGATGGCAAGTGCTCTCCTTCGCGACTTCCTTCCGCGGACACTGGGTGATTTCGAGATATCCGTGCGCACCAAAAATTTAACCTCAAGAAATATCTTCTTTATTGATGATCACCCCTCATTCCTCTTGTTCATCGTATGCTATCAGATATCTGGGCGGTGTTAACGTCTTCGTTCTGTGTCCGCAACCTCCGCCAACGAATGTCGGCACACGCCCGATACCTTTAACACGATGTCAACCATGCTGCGCTCCAAAACCGCGCCAAACACAGTCCTCATGGGGCCGCCACCCCAAAAGCGCCGACCGAAAGAGCCCTTGCCCAATGGCACAAAGCGGCAGCAGCGTATTTCTCCCAGGCTAGCCAACATCAGCGTGACCGACGATGCTCTGTCCTCACGCCTTTCTGCTCCTCAGCCGAAGCCAGCCCAGTCCTTCAAGGAGCGTCTCTTTTCTCGCCCAAAGAAGAAACGAGAACCGACACCTGAGCCTGCAAAGATTCAGCTTCACTCCCGCCCCCAAGCCACCATTGCCCCCTTCTTCAAGAAGATCCAAGCCGCCTTTGGAGACGAAACCCAGCCTCCAAAACAGAAACAGAGACAAAAACAACAAGAAAAGGAACAAGAAGCTGTCCACGTTTCTACCCTTCCTCCAAAGCATCAGCCCACAGTCCAAACCCGCAAAAGAAAACGCGACTCCCCTGCAAAAGAAGACACCCTCTCCTCCGAAACCGAAGAGATGCTCGCCGAGCTCCGGGGTACGTAACCATCCGCTCTCCACCCCTTCATCAGGACCCAAACCCAAAACCACTAACACCCCCCACTTCACCAACAGCCCACTACCTAACAGCCGCCACCACCCTCCACTCGCACGCCCTCACCTCCCTCACCAAAGCGCACACCCTCCTCGTCCAAAAGCTCGACGAAGGCATCGCCTCCTCCGATGAGGACTTCCTCCAGCGCGCCGAGAAGCGCGCCCGCAAGCTCTCGCTGCCGCTGTCTGAGTTCGCCATCCGCTCCGACCAGCGCGGGAGCGATGGTGTGTTGAGGAGCGAGAAGCATGTGGTTAGGGAGCTGGTAAAGGAGGTTGAGAAGAAGCTGGTGGAGGCGGAGAAGGAGATGGAGGGGTTGTGGAGGGAGTGGGTGGAGAGTGAGAAGGGGTTGGAGAGGGTTTGGGAGGAGGTTTGGGGGGAGGTTGAGGAGCTGAATAAAGGAAAGAGTGGAAAGAAGGTGGGTGGTGAGAAGGGAAGGGCAACCGGAGGGGAGTTGGGTTCTGGGGTGGAGGATGGTGAGGGTGAAGATCTTCTTGGGGCGAGCGGAGACGCTGAAAAGGCACTCGAAGCTGAAAAGAACGATGAACGGGATGTGTTGACCAAGTATGAGGAGGCTATCGAAGAGGAGATTGGGAAGGCGGAGGAAGAAGTGACGAAGTTGACCAACTCGACGTATCAGATGATGAAAAATCTTGAGAAGGTAAGCTCCGTGTGGCTACTCCAACCATTCACTCCGTGACAGATACTGACATCCTTGTCTCAGGACTACCGGAAGGCGATCATCCCGGATTTGCACCTCTTCTATACCTCCATCGAGGATGTTTGATGAAAATATTGAAGAAATTTCTTCATAGCTGGATGCGAGAAACGCAAAGGGAAAAAATTGATTGACAAGATGTCTGGACCTTAAAACAAGAAAAAAACACTTTCCATCGGGGGTATTGTGTGAGTACAGTCACCAAGAACTTAGCTATGTGCGTGTAAACATCACGCCATGGTGATGTCGTAGCTGAAGTAGATCTTGGGCGGCCTTAACTCGTAACGAACCACCTAAAGCAGTGATATCAAGTGTCTTTCAGCGACTGAACTGTGTGAGTACCTAGGTAATGGGAGTAAAGCATAGCAACATGACACCAGAATCGTTCTCATACAGCTCTTTGTTAGAGTTTGTGATGACCAGGTACCTAACTTCGACTCTTTCAATCTCTGCGGACTGTCTCGGCTCAGCTATTTCGTCCTCATTGATAACATTGGCATCACACTCCCCAGACTCCCCAGACTCCCCATCAAGGTCAAGCTTGCTTACTCCACAGTCCGTTGTCCAAAGGTCTATCGCCATAGACATCATCACATGTCACGGTCACTTGACACTTTGGTTGCCTCCTTCCTTCTTTCCAGTATGGAGCTAAACAAAGAGCGGTTTTTTGCTATGTAGTTACGATAAGAATCGCACGATTGTCATCTTTATGTCGTTTCATGGGATGGGCTTCCGGGCCTTCCGGGGCTGGTGGAGGAAGGGTGAAGTGGCGGTGATGGTGCGGTGTATGTGCGTTTGGTGCAGTTCAGGTGCTCAATCGGGGGCGTTAGACGGATATACACAAAAGTGTGACAATGTATACCGTCACGCAGAATGAAGAAGACGGATTAGTATTTCGGTGGTACCACTGTCGAGGCAAGAACGTTGGGAATGCTGTGATAAAACGCCGAGTGTCGACCGAGTCAAGGTAATGGACCATGGAGCAGTTCCGCAGAGCAAGGAAGATGTCAAGAGCGCCACTATGTACTCCTTAGAGAAAGCTTGTATGGTGGATTGATAGGCGGGATCATCAGTATGGTTCAACGTCAAATGTTTATGAAACAGTCAACAAGCGATCCGCATCTATATACGTTAATGCTCGGGTCTTTTGCCTAACAGCCAAATGCTTCACCTTCGGCCAGGTGCTCGCGTTCTTTTCTCATCCGTCAAAGTGAGGTTTGACATGGAGGCGAAACATCTCCAATGTACTGTGTCCAACATGGTATGCTAGTTAGGATGAGGTCCTCCTTGAGGTCATCAATACAAACTCGGTCACCATCTGACGATGTGTCGTAGACGTTCGAGTCGGCGATCCGAGAACCGAACGTGAATGCAGCCAATGATGTATACAGATCCGCCATCAGGTGCCGGTGGTCCCAGGTTCCATGTATTGGAACCACGGCAAGGACCGATGCGGCTGTAAGTGGAACTGTCAAACAAGTGACAGGTTGACAGGTACTCCACAGATGGATATCGAGGAGCCTCATTCCGTTCCGTTCTTCATCAATATGGTTCTCAATGCGTCATCCTCTGTCGTGAATGGCGACTCCTTTAGAGAAGTAGCATAGCTATTCCGGGACAAAATTCTTCTTCAGTTGAGCCTAATAATATTGACAGTAATAACAAAGCTTCACGCATGCCTGCCTTTCCCTTAAATGTCAGTTGTGCTTTGAGAAATGTCAATGTCCAAAAGGGCAGCGAAAGGATTCAAAGTGGCTGGTGGTTTTGTTGAAGTGGATGCCCTGAGGACACATTTAGAGGGGCAAGCCGAAAGTTCCGCGGACGGCCGTGGCCGATGTGTTGAACGGTGTGTCGGCGGCAAACAACCTCTGAAAGGCCGTATTGTTGAGGATGCAAAGTCTATCCCTTTTCGTTCGTATCAGACAAGGTGCAGTCCGAAGCGAGGCTGTGGTGGTGTATAAAGTTCCCGATATATGAGTGGCTGATAAGGATTGATAAAGGACGCCGGGATCGGAACTGGCGCCCGGCTTAACACGGCGCAGGACAAACAGGCTGGACAAGGAGCCGAATCAAGCAAACGACTTCCAGGAGAGTTTCAAAAATACGAATCAAAGTGAGAAATGTTTCTCTTGAGGCGACAAGTGGCTGATTTACAAGCGATGACGCTGATGGGTTTCCGTGATCTTTGACGCACGGCTTACCTGCATGGAACAAAATAAAGTTGATTCCAAGAGGCTTCGACTGGCTTTACTCTGATAGGCAAGTCGATGACTCTGCGTTATCAGATTGAACCAAGAAGTTTATTTGGAATGCATCTGGACTCTGGCAAGATTTGGAATATCGAGATCTTGTGCCTGACTGA
This sequence comes from Neurospora terricola FGSC 1889, assembly GCA_009805285.1. NCBI lineage: Eukaryota > Fungi > Ascomycota > Sordariomycetes > Sordariales > Sordariaceae > Neurospora > Neurospora terricola. The sequence goes on along the minus strand of RANZ01000325.1, from coordinate 52,343 downwards.
GGCTATGACTCTGAAGTGAGGGTATCCCCAGTGTTGGAAACGAACATCAAAGATCAGCAAGCAACTCGCTTGTCCCAACTGGAACTGGTTTGTCTCCAGCAAGACCATCCACCCTTTCCAGCCCCCAGAAACATGACTGTCAGAAAGAAAGAGAGTGACTCAACTGCACAGCTTACCGCCTCGAAACACGCAGGACATGGAGAAACTCCCATTCGCGATCCGTCGATAGCTCAGCCGGGCCATCCGTAAGCTGTCAATACCCAGTCACTGCCAGTGCCTAGCGCACCAAGCGCACCAGTGACAGACTGACAGATGAGATGCGATTCACGGATTGCCCACGTGCTGTAAAAAGTTGTTGACCAGCTAACCGGATCAAGCCTGGTGCTGGTATCCAATGGTCTGGACAGCTCTGGTGTTGAATTGCTTTGCTTTCGCTTGCGGTCTTGGAAGCATTCCGTTGCGGCTGCGAAACCAGGGGACTGGTTGTTGTGTCGGGCCCGCGGGCGACGTGTGGGAGAAAGTGGAATTGAAGCGAAGCCTCACTAAACAACGAAGTCAAAAAGACTGACCGCCTCGCGGAAGCCAATCCAGCCAATTGGCACTGCCAAGCCAGCCAATGGGACACGGGTGCCGTCAGCGTTGCCGGAATGGAACCTTGATGGCCCTAAGCTTCCTCTTGTTGAGCAGCTGGGCCGCCCCCTGTCAAAGCTTGTCAGGGCGTCGCACTTTCCCCAAAGAATTCCATGTCTCAGGAACAGGCAGCTCGCAGGCTCGGCAGGCAACTGGCAGGCAAGTGCGAATCTGGCTTCTGGATCGTTGAGATCTTGTGACTTTGGAAGCACGGACCCCCCCTGGGGTGTCCGTCGTGGCCGTATGGGGGAAGGGTGGGTTCGGGATGCTTGGCTCAACGCAGGCCGCGAACTCCATGAACTCCATTGCAGCTCCATTACCAGCTCCATATCCAACTCCATCTCTGGCTTCGAAACCTGGGGTTAATGGTCATTGTGCGTGTTAGTCACTGCTAAATATCCGCTTTACCTTTACCCGGACGCCCGAACGGGGGACGATCTGGGAATCGCATCAGTCAGTCAAGCCTGTGAAACTCGGGGCAGAGGAGAAATGGAAGCCCGTGGGAGCACAAAGCTGCAGTCATGGGCTGTTTGACGCTCGAGAATACTCGGGATTTCGCATCTACGTCGTCATCGGCTCATACAACGGAACACTGTACGACTAGCCGGCCGGGAAGTACCGACTGGGACAGACGGTCACTCACCTTTACGAACCCCCCTAGCTTGGACCTTTCGGTCCTCTGCCCATTCCATCTCGGGGTGCTGGACCTGCAACCATGTCTGCATCAAGATGGACGCTTGGCCGGTAAATCCTAAATGCCAAAACACCAAAACGGATGATCATTGCCATCATAAACATAGTAACCTTGGCAAATTCCAACGTCTCGAAGCTGGAGATGGTGCCAATCAAACACCATGTCCCCAGGCCTCCGGCCATCACTTGCACAAGAAAGAGGGGTCTGTACTCCAAACTCTGGGGACTTTGGGTCTTGATAGTCAATCACCACAGAGACACCCAATTGCAAGAGAGTGGCATTGGAGCTGTATGGGGATGCAAGAGGGCGGGGATGTGCCGGTTTGTTGTCGACAGCAACAGCGCACAGTCAACCTGCGAACTCTCCACGCAGATCGAAGTCGAATCCCCAGCGGCATTGCTGCAATGCATGCTCCAAGCTCCCCTGTCCCCTCCTTTCTTGAGGTTTCTTGTACCCCCCCTGTCCGTCCTCAGATTGGCTTTGGTCTGCCCAGATCTCTCGAAGCGAGGGTCCGGAGGTCCGTTCCCGGCCTTGACTTATATCGACCGCTTCTCCCCCAGCTTCAGTCCCCAACATCCTCAACATCTCGTCAGCTCCCTTGTACAACTTTGGATTTAAATACCAGCCATCTCTTCCTTCTCGACTCATCCTCTGTCTCTGTCTCCTATATCTGTCTCATACTTCCAATCCTCAAACCACTCCGACATCAATCAGCCATTCAGTGAAGCACTCTACACAGCTATCCGAATCGGGAAATCATTTATATCCACATTAAAACCACACAACCAACCCATCAAACAACCACAATAACAGCATCAATCATGTCGAGAATCGCGGCTCCCATCACAAAATTCACCAGGTCCTTGAGCACATCTCCTGCTGTTGCCAAGCCTAGCCATATTCTCAATGCCACCAGCAACGCCAGCAGGAAACGGAAGCTGAGTGAGGAGTCCGGTGCTGAGAGTCTCGATGTGAGTTTCCTCCCCTTTGTTTCTCCCCCTCATTGCTTCTCTTCCAGCTCTGCCCCTCCAACATTACATAACACTGCCACATCTCCTTGGACAACCACCGAGACGTGCATGATCTCCAATTGCCGACTCCCCTCACACGGCACCAATCAAACACTCGGACCACTATCTCCTATCATCTTCCCGTCCTTGCAGCATAAGCACCCAATTTGGGAAATGCTCTCTCACCAACACGTCCCGTTCACTCCCGTCCACACCACCAAAACCAAAGACACAATATGAATAACCATGATACTAACAAATCCCACCAGGCCCGTACCCCTCGCAAGGTTCCCCTGATGCAAGGCTTCCGCACCTCGGCCCCTACCAACGCCTCCATCGGCCACTCCTTCTCCACCAACGGCATCGACGCCGTCGTTCTCCCCAACCTTGCCGCCACAGAATCCTCTTCTTCTGCTGCTTTCCACCTCACCTACTTCGACACCATCCGTGTCCCCCTCCTCCCAGACAACAAGACCCCCCCTCCCCCCACGGTGCAGCAGCCGCTCTTTGACGAGCTAAAACCCGAGCAGCGCGGCGAGATCGCCTCCGAGGGCGATGCCGACCTGATGGCCAGCAAGCCCGCCGTCGCCGTCGTCGCCAACAAGCCCGGCCAGGTGCTCCCTGCCTCGCTCAGCCAGGAGGTCGTGGACATGGACAACTGGACTGGTGCCGACTGGGTCAGCTTGGGCTTCGTCCGTGACATCGCGCGCGACGAGGCCAAGGCGCAGGAGGAGCAAGCGGGTAGCCAGAGCATGCTTAGGGGTCTGTGGCAGGGTATGGTGGAGGATGTGTTTGGTCCTGCTAAAGGTGGTTCTAAAGCTTAATGTTCTCTCCCCCAACAAAGATGAGATGATTTCATTGAGTTTTTGAACTACTGGAGCGAGCGGTAATGGGTTTGTTTCCCTGGCATGGGTTTTGGCATATGAGTACCTCTATGTACAAGATTGGGTTTCTTGTTCTTGGTTTTGGATGGAGCAGGTGTTTTGGGTACCTTCATTGTTTGTTTTCCTACTACTCCTTCCTTTGTTACGATATGAGGAAGACTGGCGACAACGCCTCAGCAGTAGTGTCTTTTGCATAGTTATTACCTACCTACGGGTGAATCACTCGTGGGCTCGCTGACTCGATAACGAAATTGAGAAAGGCTTGAGCCTCGAAATTCATCACTTAAGTTCATTCACATATTTTCACGTCTGTGAACCGTCTTTAAATTTTGAGTTTTCTGAAATGCCGTGCTTCATTTCTGTACTATTGCATCCACCACTCATTATTAGAGTTCAATGTCATCTACATTTCCGTCACCATTCACCGTCGTTGTTGCTGATATGCAATCTTGGCATTTTCACAAGTCTCGATGATACAGCTTCCGAATCGCCTCATCCTCACTAACACTACACTACCCATCTTCCCATCTTTCTATTCAAACCAAACCAAACCGAATCAGGCCTAGACCCCCTCTTACCCCAGACCGACGACAAACTCAAAAGAATCACAAGTAATTGACTTACCGGGATGCATGACATCAAGCTCCAGGCAGTGCCTCCTGTCTCCACAATCCCCGGGATACCGGGGTCACATGCTCGTTGTTCACATGATCAAGTCACATGTTTACCCCAGAGCCTCCAAGACGCTGGCCTAGACTACCGGACATTCAACGCTAACGTCAACTTTAAATATGCCGCTCGTCAAGCAGCTCCGTCGGGAACTGGTGGGAGGTTAAGAAGATGCCGGACTAGGGAAGATGAGACGGGGTTTGCGAAGTGCCGACTCCGACGGGGGAGATGAATGGTAGGGGACTGGAGTTGATGGTCTTGATGATAGGTAAGCGTCGTACTTACTTTGGTCGACTTCTATTTTCGGGGAGCAAGCACATGCTGTGCTTTGGAATCCGATTTTGAGTTTTCAAAGGAGGAGGAGGATCATCATTTTGGACAGACCGCGACCGTGACAGAGTGGAATGTTCGTCCAAGGTCTGGTAATTTGACAAGAAAGTTAGGCAAGGTATGTTCTAGAACTCTCGCTGACTGTTTGTTGATCGAGCCAAGATCCAGCGGATCAGTCTTCTTATGACATAGAGGTAAAGCATGAATATTTAATCGGGCAATTACCTAGGAAAGCTGAATAGATATTGTTTGCAGTATGCTTCCTAACCGAGGGTTTCTCGAAACTTCGTGATGATTATTGCCCATGGAGCATTTGAGGTGATCATTACCTTACATTGTCCGATACACTGACATGGCATCCTATCAGGCAGATGGATATCGTCCTTTTGTCGTATCATATCTGTCAAGCAGATAAATACCTATAATTTGAGTTTCCTCCCAGGGAATACTCTCCATGTTGTACCGCACGTAATTTCAGGCCGATCGGATCGTCAATACCATGCCCGTAGAACTTATCAATTGGTCCTATTCGATCGCAGAAGCCTCATTTTCCCACGAATATGGCGAACTCACACAGTAACATATAGATTTCCCCTCGGTAACTACATATTTCCAGTTATCCTTGTGGTGTTTAGGACAATCGGTCGGGATAGGTCTCATTCGGCGTACATACCAAGCTACCAAGTTAATAAACTAGCATTGAACTGTAGACTGCAGAGTGTAAGACATAAGGTTAAAGAGATGGCATTTCATGACCACCAACCACAACAAAGGTTCGTGATGCTGTTTGAAGGATGAACAAGCAAAGTGCCTTAGAAGCCGGGTAGTAGGGACACCTCTGAGGGGAAAACAAGTAATGTGTGAGCGGTTATTGATGAACGGAAGACAATAGACATAGCTTGAATACAAAGGCGAAGTGAGTGGAATAAAACGTTCAGATACGTCTTATATCTGAATCGTGGTGTTCAGGCGAAGAGTGTTCAATGACCATGAAGTCACGGTGGCTTGAACGGGCTTGGTACCCTCCCATCTTCAAAGTTCTCGGTTCGAGATACAAAGGTAAACGAAGATATCAAGTTAGCTGGAGAGTTTCTATTTTAGTTCCTGGTTTTGTTTAGTCACGGCAAACTTCAATCAAATTGCTACCTTGATGGACACTCATCTATATTCGACGAACACACGTGGTAGAAGACCGGAAAGTATGGTTATGAACCAGAAGCAGTAGCTCACTCCCTATTCTGCCCAGTTACGCTTAAAACCCATTGATTAACCTAACTACCTAAACTACCAAATTCGTAAAAGAAGCCGCGCTGTTGCTTGCTTCCTCTTCCCTTCATTCCTAGCCGTGCGGACCTCTGGTATCGTTGATTCTTGTCATCCATCACTTTCGTACCCTCTCTTCGGCCGTTTCGATACTACTACAACATCCCATCCTCCATGCTTTGTCCCTATTCATTCTTTCCTTGGTCCCTAAGAAGGGAAAGCGCCTTTCCCTTATCCAGATAGTCCAGATAGCCAACTTTCCACAACACTCTTCGTACCTCCCCCTGGTCCCATTCCACCTTCCCCATTTTCTTTATCCCCGTTCGTCGTCGAGTTCTGCTCCTACCTCTTCTTGACGCTAGGGCGGGGCTTGCACTCGTCCTGCTGTACTGGGTGGAGCATGACCTTGTTCGGGTACGTGGGCGAGTTGCCTTGGTAGCCCTTGCTCCAGTCATAACTAATGGCGTAGGCAAAGATGCTGCCGGTTTTGTTGAACGTTGTCGAGGTGATGCTGCCCCCGACGTTGGGGTAGCCCTTGAGGCGGTGCTTCGCGTCCTTGTCCCAGAAGTGGAAGGTGCCGTCGCTACCGGCTGTACTGAAGGTGCCGTGTTGGGGGTGGAAGGAGATATCGTTGACCGCGTGGACGGCGGTAGTGTTGCCTTGGGCGGGGTCGCGGTGGCACTTGAAGGAGAAGTTGGAGCTGGAAGAAGAAGTCGGTTAGTCAGCGTGTTCGGCAGATGTGATAATAGTAAGGGGAGGTGAAGACGTACGCAGAATCCTTGTCCTCCACATATTGAATGGCGCATCTACCCTCGATCGAGCCGATAGCAAAGCCCTGGGAATCGTTGAAGCAGCTAACCACACGAGTCTGCCATTTAAGAGGGCTCTGCATTGTCTTGTAGAACTTGCCGGGGTCCTTCAGGTTGATCACGTTGATATAGCGATCGGCGGTTCCGACCACGAGCAAGTTGTCGCGCACATCCATGGTATAGATGCGCTCCTGGGCCTGCACCGTGGCGGCCGGGTTCGCGGAGCGGAAATCCCAGTACTTGATCTGCTTATCCCAGCCACCTGTCACCGCCATGGGCGTGCCGTTGGCCTCGAAGTAGCGAACGCACCTGATGGGCATATCGTGAGCAGCGACCTGCATCGACTGACCGGTGGCCAAATCGAGAACCTTGGCGGCCTTGTCGGCGCCGGCGGAGATGACCTTTGTGCCGTCCTGTTGGGAGAGTGCATGTCAGTGTTTTGTCGGGCCATAAAGCTAACGGAGGTACACATACCTTGAAGAAATCGCAAGAGAAAACGGGGCCATCATGCTCGATCATGGCCTGTCCTTGACCTTGACCATTACTCAAGATCTCGTAAATGCGTGTCTTCTTGTCCCAGCTGGCTACGGCGAGGAAGTCCTTCTGGTCGGCGGGATTGGGGTTGAAGGCGAGGTCGCTGATGCTATCCTCGGGGGGTTGGCCGAGCTCGACATCCTGCTTGAGATCGCCGAGGGTGTTGCTCGCCGACGCGGCGGCGGAACCGAAAAGACCAGCCATGTTTGGCTTGTGCTGGGAGTCGTGAGACTCGAGTCGGGCAAGTTATAGCTGTCGCGCGTATCGTATGTCTGGTCGTGATAAAGGTCGTTCGTCTGTTGCTATAGGTTCTGAAGCTGTGCAATGGTGCAGGGCAGCTTCTTATGTGTCGTTTGTTGAAAAAGAACCGCTTCAAAGACGGTCAAGACCAGCAGCAGCGAAAGTTGCTGGCTGTGATGGAATCCAGTCGCGGGTCGCGCTTTGATGAGAGTGGGATGGATGCCCACACGCCAGCCGGCAGAAAGTTTGGAGAGAGGCTGCAACCCGACCCAAAGTTGCCTGCCGTTGCCTGCTCTGCCTGGCGCTGCTGCCTTTTGGTGACCCGTTACTAGGTCCACGCCACACCGTGGCTTTCCAGAAACATTCGCTCATCGACCAGTCTTCACTGTTGATTGGACAATCAGCTCCACCTCGAACCAAGCAGACCCACCCCCGCCGCAAGTAAGTACCATTTAAGAAAATTTCGGAGCCGCAAACCAGACTTTTCCCTTTCCTTCTCCTCTCCAAGCAACTCCCCCTCGTCCGACAAATCGCTATTCGAAGCTTCCACACGGAGAGATCACGCTTTTGCGCGCTTCTTTCATTTCCTCGAGCTTTGGGAGAAAGTCCCCGGACATTCGTTCATTTGCGAACGGATTGCGGAAACGCGCCGCCATAGAAGCACTGCGGCTGATCTCGGCCGCCCAGTTCTTCGTCTGTCTTGCCCAGCCCTGCCCATCACACCAAAGTCGGCCTCGTCTGCGCTCTAGGGAGGGTGTCATTTTCCGAGCTCGGGGACCACATGGACGAAGATATGAGTCCGCGCCTCGGGTGAGGAGTTTGATGCCTGATCTGGGGAGCTGGGGTCGATGGTGGGTTCAGCCGCTTGGATGGTCCGGACTTGGGGCGTTTTGACGGTGGCTCGAGAGATTTCGTCATGATACCACAGATATGCGATTGCTCGCTCTTGTTTCTCTTGCTAGGGGAGGCAGGGGCGAAGTTACTCGACGGGGCTTATTCTTGGTGCGAGGGGGGTTGCTTCACAACAACACATCTTTTTCCATCTTTGCTTTCGTTTGTTCCGACTTGGACATGCGATGTGGTTTGGTTGGACATCTTTTGAAACTCTGGGACTTCGCGGGAAGTCCTCCAACCCGTCCATCCGATCATGTCACATTGTCTTGGTTGGCACAACGTAAAAAGCATCTGCTACGATCTGGGGGCTTCACAAGTTCAGGTGATGAGAAACACAATAATAGAGTCAAGCTCTGAAGTGGTGCCGGGGTAAATCTTCGCGCATCACCCTTGATGACTCTTATTGAATATGATCTGATGAACTTTTCAAGCGTTTGCTTTTTTGTTATTCAAGCCTCCTTTATCATTACGTAGTACTAGTCTAGCTTCTTCCGCTCTTCGTTGACGCCGTCTATGATGCTCGTGTCTCATGAGCATTTCCTCGCATTTTGAAAGCCGTCTATCGTATTACATCTCCGTGACTCCGTCTATCCAAGTCCGTTGTTGAGATTCCCCCTTGCTCCGGATGCCGATGAGGTGTTTGATGTTTGTTTCCGCGTATAGGGTCTCTAGTTTTTTTGCGCGGCGATGACCTCCTCCTTCTTCCTCTGCTGCTCCTCCAGCAACTCGCGCTCCCTGTGGGCGGCCTCGATGTCGGCCTTCATGCCCTTGGCCTTCTGGCGTGCCTCATAGAGATCTCTACTCTTCATGATTCTCTGGACGATGGTGCCGGCATTCACCTCCTTGTAGTCGTGGTGGCCGATCTCCTTGTAGATGCCCATCTCCTTGGGCACAGCGTACACATCTTCGGTGTGCGGCATGAACGAGGTCGGTCCGTGGTAGACCGCATCAGGAGTGCCCCAGGGAAGAGATGTGAGGTAGCCCTTGGTTGGCTTGAAGGGAGCACCGAAAACGACGGCGTTGATGTACTGGATCAAATGTCAGCATGAATCTCTCGACAACCCTGTTGGCGACAAACGTACCTTGCACTGCAAAACGCAGAGACCACGCTCAAAGACGTTCATGATGGGATAGTTCACGCCCTTCTCGCGGTTGATGACCTCGTCATCATGAACACCAGCCACCACAAACGCCGGACCGTAATCCGCTCCCTTGCCCTTCCTCTCATCAACCGCCTGCTGCGAGTACCATCCCTCCTCATGCGCCAGCTCCTCCTCCTTCTGGGTCACCAGCCTCAAGAACTCGATATGTCCGCTCGAGAACAAATCGAACCCTCCATCAACATAAACAACCCTCTGCCCCGGCTTCGGTCCAATCCCCTTAAACAACTCCCTAAACACGCCCCTTTCCTCACTCCCCTCCTTCTTCTCCTCCTCCCCCTTCCAAAACCACACGTCCGCCCCGGGGTTCTTCGCCGTCTCATCCGTCGCATACAACCTAATCCTCTCCTTCATCTCCTCCCCAACCTTCTTCTTCTCCTCCACCGTTCCATATCCCTCCCCCCCCTCCAACACCCTCTCCAAATCCTTGATGAAATGCGTCCTAGTACACAACAACATCCGCCCCACCAAATCCGTCGTGCTAATACTCGGCGTCCGCTTAACAACCTTAAACCGATTCGCCGCTTTAACAAACCGGTAACAATCCTCTCCCGAAGAGTCGCTCGTAATATCATCCCCGTGCACCACGTACTTGCACCCGAAATGGCTGATCCAATCCAGCTGCGTGACGTACGGCGCGTAGGCGACCGACTTGGTCACCCACCGGCAGGCGTCGGTGGCCAGCAGGCGCTCGCGGAGGGTCATGACGGTGGGGCCCTTGTTTTCGAGGATGGCTTCGTCCGAGTGCACGCCGACGTACAGCTCGGTGCCGAGTTGACGTGCCTGGACGACGGCGCCGGCGTGCCCGTGGTGGAAGAAGTCGAAGCAGCCGTCGACCCAGAGGCGGCCTTCGAGGAGGGAGGGGGCGGGTTCGCCGGGCGGGTTAACAGGGTCAGAGGGGGCCATTGTTTGTTTATTTTGAGGTGACGACCTTTGAGTTGGGTGGGAATACTGGTATTATGAGTTGGTGTTGTTGGGCTGTGATAGCTTGGAGGTTGTCCTGAAGGCTGTCCTTTTTTGTTGTAGTACAAGAAGGTACAATGGGTGCTTGGATGGTTCAAGGAATATTATTCCAAGAAGAGCTGGTGGAAGTTAGATGAAAGAAGAGAGCAAAACTTCTCTGATTAGTGATTAAGAAAGAGTTCCTGAAACGTGGTGAAGGAGAAAAGGGTTGCCACGAGGAAGTGTGTTGATCGGTACCTGAATAAGACCTGATACCCTACCCCTTTTGTTGCCCCTCTTTCCAATCTGCCCCTCCCCCACTTATTCATGGACAAACTACCGAGACCACATGTTGACTCTTATTACGATCAATGGACATTTATTTGTCCAATTGGGAATAGTTGGATGTATGAGATAGGAACCCAGACCACTTGAAAACAATTCTACCATGATATTATTAATATTCCCGTCGTTGATAGGGGATTTAGTCTGGTGTTGCCGCAAGAAACGCATTGTCTGGTCTGTAAGTGACATTTGTTTGCAGGTTAAAATTGTGCGGCGCTTGTCCGTCCTTCCCGCCCAACAGCCGCGGCCCAAACAGCGACCCGATCGGTTGGGTTGCGGTTTGTTGTTAACGTTGGTGATCCATTGGAGGCTCTTTTTCAGGTTCCGATTTCTCAATTGTTCCTTGCATATGGCTCATTGTTCATCTTGCCAATAGCTGGTGTTGAATTCACATTCCATTCAGCTGGCTGGGAAGGGCGCCACTGTTGGGCTCGCTAAGACGTTCCTTTTTTTCCCCCCCTCAACAAATGAATCACAGGCCACCGGCATCGTACAGTCCAATACTGGTTTGATTGTTAGCTCGAGACCTCGGGTCAACTTCCCTAGGCGTTTTCATGCTGTGAATATGCTTTTTCCAAAATAAAATACACCGTATTGGATCTTGTTGATGCTTTTCGGATCCGTACCTAGCTATTCATTTAGTCCTTAAGAGGTTTGGGACAATTCGAAAGACATCTCATCCAGTGAACCAGGAGTACCTAGGTACCAAGCTAACAAACAAACCAGCACTAGATTGTATCACGAGCTTTCTTGGGATGGAAAGTCAGCTCGGCTCTTTAAAAGTCCCAGGAGGTCTCTCGTTTGCCGGCCAATGCTCTCATCGAATCGCCAGGAGCAGCCGGCCATGTTCCGGGGTTGGTCAATGTATCATCAAATGTCTCTGACGGGGGCGGTAACTGGGATTCCGTTGCTCCCATTCCTGGGATTCCTGCGGCTGGCGGCTGAAGATTTGCGACAAGGCGACAAACGGGCAGGAAAGGGTCGCGCTCCCGGTTCGTCGTCGTCGTCGTCGTCAGAGCTTGGGGTCCTTGATGGCCGTGGCTTTTTTTTTTCCGAGTCTTTATAATCGAGTCGGGACCCCCGTCGTTGTGGGCTTGGACGTCCGCGTGGCTACCCGTTTCTCCCTTTGATTCCCTTTGTTGCGACGATTGTTTACTCAACCCTTGATCAAGGCAAGATCATCATCATTATCAGAACAATCATATCTTCTCTCTTCTCAGAACCTGCGACACCTCGAATTATCCCATGTGAACGACGTCTTCTGGATATCCACAGCATCGAATGTGGCCTGCCGAAGGATACCTTGCGGGGATGCACAGCGGAGAGGAACCTCTTGCCCCTGGCGCTGACGGGTCAATGACAATTGCCAATATTCGACTAAACAAGATAAAGTGTGAGACATGCAGCGAACCAGTCCGACACACGCGACTCCCTTTTTCTCGTCACTTTTTGGAGGAGAAGGAGGGAAAAGAAGAAAGAGCAATGGCAATGGCGATAACGACATGATCGATGGGGAAGGTGCTCCTCCCCCGGTCCCCCCCACGTGCCCCAGTTCGGGCGCTGCTGCTGGCGGAGACCCCAAAGGTGCAGCTTCCTCGCCGTCAGGGGTGCATAAGAGCCCCTACAAGACCCCCAGGTCCAGCACTAGCCAGGCTAGCGCCAGCACCAACGGGAATAGCGCCGCTGGCTCGACGCTCCCAAGTCCAGGACCAGGTCCCCGCCAGCGCAAGGTCCTCCACAAGGACCCCAAGGATCCCAAACGCGAGAATCGCGATCGTCAGCTTTCATTCGGTCGCAAGCCGTCCCTATCGACAACATCCGGAGCCCCAGGGGGAAATGGCCCTGGCAGCGGAGCCGCAGTGACACCGACCTCAAGCAGTCTCTCCCGAAAACCGTCCCTTCATCTCGTCACCAGCCACAGCTCCTTCAGCTCCAACTCGATCCCTCCGGTCCCCGGTATTGCGCTTGCCGCCTCGCGACTGACCGACGCCGTACTCTCCCCGCCGTCTGCTACCGAGACCATCAACTTCTCGAGGATGTTGAGCCGCGGCGCTCCTACGCCTGTGAATGGCTTCGGGCCAAGTACCACACAGTTAGCGCCTCCCGCTATGGTGGCTCCTGGGCCCCAAAGCGAGTTGGGAGAGGTGCACGCGCGTATACAAGAGACGGCGAACAAGAGGATATCAACGTTGGACTATCTGCGGAAAGCGTACATCTTCCCTTCACCTGGTGTTCACTTTGTTGTCAAAAATCACATGCTAACAGTGTCTCCTTTTTCGCAGTCACGAAGGCCGTATTTACTGGTTCAACACCATCCTCTTTGACAAGCCCGACTTACAAAAGATGCCTTATTTTAATAGCAGCAAACTGGGCAGACGGGCAACCAACTATCTTCTCTTGGGTCTTTCCCTACCCACCGTTCTCGATCTCAACTGCAACAACCCTACCGAGTTTTTGCGAAGTCTGAACCACCTCCTAGCCGAGTTCGACTCCTTCCAACAACTCCACTCAGAAAATGGCACAGCGTCAACCAGTTCCCTATCACGGGCGCGCATCCCGCAAATGTTCCGACGAGCCACGCCCAGCGCCAAAACAAGACGATCAAGTAGTGCTACCGGCATGGGAGGAAGTAGTAGCAGTACCACCGTGAACGGATCCAACACCCCAGCGATGCCCATCCCACCACCCACGGCCAACGGGAACGACCCCAACGATTTTGGTTACGCCCTAGAATCCGTCCCCTCCCACACAGGTACCTTTGACGAGTCTATGCTCACCAACACCACCACCAATTCGGGCGCGGGGAACACTTCCACTTCCACAGAAAAGACCACATCAACAAGTAGCAGCGGCATTCCCTCCTCGACCTCAGCAACATCAACCGCCCCATCAACAGCAGCCTCTACCGCCGCCGGCGCCCCGGCCTCGGGTCAAACTGCACAGCCAACAACATCATCCTCCAACTCCCCCGCACCCATCTCCTTCTCGCCAGCCGAGCAAACCGAGCTGCTTCCGGGAGAGGAGTACACGCACTTACTAACGCCTAACCTACCATTCGACCCGGATTTCTTCGAAACCTTTGCCACGCTGTGCGACGTCTTGATCGACACTTATACGAGGCTGCTGTCACTGGTACCCACGCCCAGAGAGTGTAACGGCACGGTGGCGGAGTTGTTCACCAAGGCGGACGCCAAGATCCGCAAGATGATTGTTCAGGGGGTCATCAAAGAGTTTGAGGAGCAGAGTCGAGCAGGAGTGAGGGGGGAGGTGGGAGCGGTGGGGAGAGTGGTTTTGGGGGGGTTGATGTGAGTGTTTCTTGTGCGATGCGTGATGTTTGTGATGTTGATGTTTGTTTTGACGTTGTTGATGTGTGATGTTGTCTTTTTTGGGCGATATTGTGATGATTATGTTTCGTTTTTGGCAGGCTTATGTGTGGGAGCAAAAGTATTGAGCAGGGCAAAGGAAAAAGAGGGGACCGGGGGCTATAGTGTTTTGACGCTTTGGAGTTGCTTTTTTCGCTTACACTGGCTTCGCGAGAGGTTGTGGTGTGGTTTCATTCATCCTTATCCATTACACTTACTTGTACTACCTGCCTGTCCTACCTACGGACCTCATAAAAGACACACGCCGAGGACGCGCTTTAGGGGTCCAAAGGGGGCTTACCATCCTCCATGTTCAAAACGCAACACAACGCAACCGAACTGCAATGAAACAATGACCGGACGAACGAACAACCAAAACCATACGAACTGGAACACGGGGCTAATTATACCTATTACAAATTCACAGGGAAACCGCCCCCTTAGCAGAACGAGCCAAAACCCTAGAAAGGGTCGTGGAAAGCAACAACGAAAGCGGCTCCGGCAAAGGCAGTCACAAGAGCAAGAGGTACTCCTAGGTGGATGAACCTTCTGATGTCTCTGATGATGACGACGACACTTTCGACGACACCTTCGTTCTTGTCGACGACGACGATACTGAGGGCGCAACCGAGGTGATGAGCCTTGTCGAGGTTCTTGGATCCAGTCCTCCTCTTCCCCGTCGGAGGTCGAGCAGGGCCGGGACGGGGACGACCCCGAGGAGTAGTCCTTTTGGCCACATTCCCATTGGTCCTATTGGACCCCTTGGCCCTCCTCCGTTGAGGTCACCGAGTTGGGCGAGTCAGGGGAGCAGGACGCCGAGTTTGGCCAGGAAGAGCTCGATGATGAGCTTTACGTCGCTGAGGAGGAAGGTTTCGAATATGAGTATTGGTGGTGGTGGTAAAGATCAGGAGTGATGAGGTGAGGAGAGAAGAATGAGAGCACGGCCTAATATCACATTGTCACACCAGATCTGATCTCCTTGGCAAGGAAGAGAAGGCAAGGGACGGAGAAGGGGTATATCCAGCAGATACAGTGAGGATGGTAGCGAAGGCGAAGGCTAACGCGGAAGGAACCACGTAAATTTCATTAGAACACAAGATACCATTCTGTAAGTTAGCCACAGTCAGTCCAGGTATTTTCTCAAGTCTTAATGTTTATATAGCATTTACAGGGACGTGGAAGTTGCCGTATCTCGCTGAACCTTCTTTCTTCACGCCTGGCTACAACAAGTCTGGGGAACAGGTCCCGATAGATATCGGGGTTTTTTTTTTTTTGGTTTTTTTGTTTTTTTTGATTCAATGCTCTAGGTATTCTCTATGCTGTTCCCACTTCGGGGACGCAGTTACCATTCTTGGTTTGTCCCTTGATGCTCTATGCTATGTATGTATGTATGTATGTATGCTATTTCATGCCATGCTAGTTTGATGCTCAATCGTAAAACCATTACTCATTAATTCGTTGACAGTTAAGAAAAAAAAAACATGAAAAATGTGTGAGTGGCCTCGATATCCACCTGCTTTGTGTGAACCTGGTCCAAATTATTGCTGATCCTGTTCAGCATAGCCGAGGAGTGGTAGTGGTATGTAGTTAGACGGCAATAGAAGTCTTATGCACCCCAGTATGATGATGTCCACTCCCACCACTCTTCCTCCTCTTCCCCGACAAATGCAACCGATTCACACTCTTCCCAGGACTCGAGTCCCTATCACTACTATTTCCTTTTCCCGCTGGAGACCCACTCCTCTTGTCAGACGACGAGGAGGAGGACGAAGAAGACCTCCTATGCCCCCACGACGAAGAGCGTTTATGGCCCTGATTATCATCCTTCTCGCCGATGGTGATTTTGGGTATCAAGATCGGGATGGTGAAGGCGGGGATTTTGGGCGAGGGGTGTTGTTTCTTGGGAGGATTTGAGGTGGAGGGTTTGGTTACTGCTAGGGTTGCTGCTAGGGGGGGAGAGGCAGGTGGGGTGTGGGTGTTGTTGTTGTGGCGCTTGGAGGGGACGTTAACGGTGGGACGGAGGCGGGGGCTGGACCATTTTTGTTGGTTTTGGCCTTGGTTTTGGTTCTCTGGGGCGAGCAAGCTTGAAGGTGAAGTGTCGTCCGTGGACTCGGAGTCTTCCTGGGTGGTTTGCTCGGGTTCTTCGGATAGGAGTAAGGCGGTTGACTGGCGTGGTGGTGTTGGAGGCATTGTTGGCGTGTGTTCCTCGGGTTCCTGGTACGCGTCGGTGGTCCTGGTGGGCTGTGATGCCTCGCTGTCGCTTTCACTGCCGCTATCGCTGTCGCTTTCGCTCTCTTCCTCTTCGTCGTCAATGGCGAATTCTTCCGCGATAGGTGACAAGGCGATTCCCCTCGGTGTCTTGATCTCCAGCAATGTCTGGACTTCTTGGTGAATTTGTTCAGACTCAAGGTCAGCCAAGGGCCAATCTCCGGTCTCTGCTGCTTCAACCCTGATATCGAAGTGTGCCGGCTCTGTCTTGTAATTCTCCTGCTGTGCTTCCAGCTCTTCTTCCAAACTGAAGTCGTCAGACGGGAACCCTGTGTCAGGCTCGGGTGCAGGCAGCGCCAGGTTGAGGCTCGACGATCTGTATGAGGCCGGAGACGCATCCCTCTTCGCTCTCCGCGGGCTGTCAGATTCCGGCTTCTCGTCATCCACGTATATCTCCTCAAGCTTATCATCCGTCGCCGCCAATTCCGGGCTGGGTGGTGTTATGCCATTTTTGCTGATAAGATCCGGATCAGGGGGGCTGGAGGGCTCGGCTCGATACTGTTCAGCTTCTTGCTCAGCTCTCTTCCGCGCCTCTTCTCGTTCTAGGGCCTCCTCTTCCTCGGTTCTCTGCCAGTACCGCCCCATCGCTGCTTGGTTCGCCCGATGCCTTCGCTGTTTTGTCGGGCTTGTGAGGTTTTTCTTGAGGGAGTTTTCGTCGTCAAAGCGGGAGATGTAGGTCACTGTGCTCTTGCTCCTGCGCCTTACCGGGAGGAACCGACGTCCGGGTCCAACCTCGACTCTGTGAACCGTTGCCGTCGCGAATCGAACAGTGGCGATTCCATGCTTTTCAGGCCTGCAGATGGATGATTCTGACGATGATACTGAGCCGGTAATGGAGGTTATGCTGGAATCCGGTAGGGGCACGAGACAGGCGTGGTCTGCTGTGGGCTTCCTGGGGTCATACTCTGGGAGCGTGGTCGAAAAGCAAGGGATCTTGCGTGGTGGTGGTTTCCGCCCATCTGGACTGGCGACTCGGAGGATTGACTTGGGCTTTGGTGGGGGTGGCAAGGGAAGTTGTTGGGTTGGACTATGGCTGGGTTAATGATGATAGATCCGCTGATACATATGAGGTGAGCTTACCTTGGGAGTTTCCCCTTGCTAGCTTTTTCTTCGGAATGGTCCCCGTTAGAAGCTTCTTCTTTGGCTTCTGATGTGTCTTGGTCTGAGATCGTTGATGCGGATGCAGTTGTCTTGTTGACGGTGTCTGTTGATGCGGCCTTGGTGGACGTCCTGGAAGAAGATTCCGATGCCTTATTATCCAGCGTCCAGGAAGGGGTCTTCTTGAGCTTCGTCTTAGTGAGACTGTCTTCGTCGACGGCCCCGGCACCGGGGATTGATATAGAGAATCTCCGTAAAGCCATTGAGCGTCTACGTGCCTTCTTTTTATCATCGGCACTGGAGCTGTGCCTGCGACCTCTGGACAGGCCATGGTGGGATGGGGATGGTGGTGATGAGTCGGACGAGGAAGATGCTGAGGAAGTCTTGGTAAGGCTGGATCTTGGCTGTAACCCTGCCCACGAGAGAACGGATGTTAAGGAGTCCCTTCTATGCGGCTGACGATGCCTGCTTGACTCTCTTGGCTCTTTGGACATGGTGACTGATGGTTCCTTTTCTGCCTTTTTGTTTTTGACCGATAAGGGAACCGTTGGTTTAGGGTAGGATACAAAAAGTAGGGGTGCCGGCTAAAGCGCTATGTGCCAACAAGTATATATCGTAAGGTGACAGCAAATCCAATCACCTGAGCGGTCCCTGAATGGGCTAAAGAATCCTGCGAGAAGGAGAGGGTCCGAGTGGTTTTGAAGAAGTGGCCTCGGGCAGGTTTAGGTCAAAACCAGAATACAACCATGCAGCCCAGCTTTTTGCGCTGGCTGTATGCCATTTGGCATCACTCGATGAGATGACATACCGTCAGATTTTACCCGTAATCGGTAGTCATGGTGGTACATACTAGATACCGGGTGAGGCGCCCGGAGAGCGGTTTGGTAAGAAAAAAGCAATATCAACCGGATCTGTAAATACTCGAGGCTGGCCTGCCCCTGAATTGGCCTCGATTATCATGGGCATCCCAGGCTTTTTCGTGCCAACAAGACCATCCAGAACACCATGTGGTTATCCATTCTCTCTGTTGTCTCCTGGTGAGAACCAATGGACAGGCGATGAGCGCGTACCCGATGGATCTCTTTGTTCCTGTGTTTCCGAGTGATGGGTAAGGGCGCCAGTTGGCAGCGGTTCATGCGACAAAGCTAGCACTAGCAAGCAGATCCAAGCAAATCCAGACAAATCCAACACTTGTTCTTGTGCGACACGATGGAGCCAGGAGTTGGCGCTGGGTGCGAGATTGTCTCATTGGTGGTGCGAGCAACAACAAGGCAAGACACTCATTGGCGCGGCCAGCAGCAGCTAAGCAACCGAAGGCGGAGTGGGCGGAGCGCTGCGATTTGGTACACGTGTTGAACGCATTCTCGCAGAGGCCGTGGAGATGACGGAAGCAAACAGAAACTAAGGGGTCGGCTGAGGTGAAGAGATGTTGCCGGAAGGTGGCGAGAGGATGGGAGTGGTTGTCGAAGAAAAAGATGAAACCCGACTTTCTGTGTTTCGGTGAGAGAGTTGAAACATGGAAGCTGTGATCAGTTGTGACCAAAAGCTGTGCTCAGTCAGATCGCTTCAGAGCCTTTTTTTAATGTCCGATCCCAGGTGGATGGCACCCGTACCACTGACCACAAAGCAAGGCAACCAGGCAGCGGAAAGCAGTGGACAGAGTGACGGAGTGACCGAGGTTGACCGACCCGGGTGCGGCGACCTTTTTGATCGGAGTCAGTTGCCCAGGACGTCTCCATCCGGTCACTTGTCTGCGGCCAAGCCGAAGGCGGGAACAAGGTGAGCCCCGTCTGGCCCCACCACCCCGCGCTTCGCCGATGGACTCTGGCCGCGTCAGCCCCGGTGCTCTCCAATATTTGGCGGTTGCCGCCGAGCCCGATCGGTCCCGGCACCATCACTGCAAAATCCCGTGACTACAAAAACAACCGGCAACCAGGGCAACCAATCGGCGGACGTCGCTCCAGACAACGGGAATGGCGGCTTGGTTTTTTTTTATAGTTAGTTTCTTGTACATTTCTTATCTTATCACGACCCGCGTACCTACGGCTACTCACGGCCCAATTGACGTCAAGGGTTGAAATTCCGTGCTTTTGAGTGATGGGAATTCCAAGCTGCAATTCGTTGCATTTCACCGCATCTTACACTGCATCGGATAGATCAGTGGTAATCTGCGCGTTATCTCGGTTCTGGTGATCTTACGTACCTGGAATATGACTCCATTGATGGTGATGATGATGACTCTTGTTGGAGTTTCGGGTTCGAAGATTGAATGATTCAAGGGCGTGCCAATGTGGACCCAATTTGCCGGAGCTGCGAACTCGGCGGCAAGGGTCCGTTCGGACGACGTTTGCCTGCCCCAACCCGAAAGTTTGATACATACCGACAGTACGCGTACATCGACCTCCATGACTCAACGTCTTTACAAAAGTCAGGTACATTATCGCCTCCGTCTTCGGTGCTCGGAATCTGCATGACGAGCGTGGCAGCGGGCGGCATCGACGATCCGACCCCTCCTGTGTTCCTTTTCCTCGGGTTAGACAATGTGGACGAACAACGTGGGAGTCACGGGAGTCACCACGGAAATATCCCCAAACGAGGTTGATGAGACATTTGTGCAAGTTGTAAAGCTGCGCATAGCTGCGGCTCGCCTTTGTCCAAGGCCTGGCCAATGGAATTCACATCTTCCAACTTTTTACGTGCGCCGTTCCTTCGAGAATCTTGACTACTTTTCTTTTTACCCACATCTTAAATCCCCACCTGATCTCTTGTCCAGTCGGTTTATCCCAAATCTGTCTCGTACCTGTACCATTGGTCAATGGGTCTGTAACTCTACGTACCAAAGTCGCCCGCCCGGACAGTGTCAGGGAAGAAAAAGAATGACTCCCGTCCACGAGTGATCCCGGCCTTTGTTATCGGTCCCGTATCTGGCCCGGGAGCTGGCAGAGGGTTTATCTAGATTGCTTTTCTATCCCTCATCCCTCCACTCACCCCGTGCTGCCTCGTCTCCATCCGTCTCTTCTTTCGCGTGGCGTTGTCGTCTCATAAAACTTTCTTTCTCCCCCGTCTCCAATATCTCTCTTTTCTCTATACTCTCTCTTCATACCATCCCATACCCGGTACCACTACACCCCTAATAATTCAAAATGGTGTCTCACTCCGAACCCCCCAAGGAGGACCTTGCTGCCGTTGCCCTCGAGAACAAGATCGAGGAGGCCAACGCCATCATCAACGGCACCTCCGATGCCCCCAAGGTCCAGGAGCTCGATGCCTCCAAGCTCGTCGTCACCCTCGCCGACCCCAACGCCCGCCAGGTCCCCGATGAGGCCACCGCCAACGCCGGCTCCGAGACCATCTGCACCGACCACATGGTCACCGTCTCCTGGAACGTCGAGTCCGGCTGGGGCGTCCCCGAGCTCAAGCCCTACGGCCCCATCTCCCTGATGCCCACCGCCTCCGTCCTTCACTACGCCACCGAGTGCTTCGAGGGTCTCAAGGTCTTCCGCGGCTTCGATGGCAAGCTCCGCCTCTTCCGCCCCAACCTGAACGCCAAGCGCCTGCTCATGTCCACCCTCCGTATCGCCCTCCCCGGCTTCGACCCCGTCGAGGTTGAGAAGCTCATCGCCAAGCTCGTCGCCGTCGATGGCGCCAAGTGGCTCCCCAAGACCCGCCCCGGCTCCTTCCTCTACATCCGCCCCGCTGTCATCGGCACCCAGCCCCAGCTCGGCGTCCAGGCCCCCAGTAAGGCCCTCCTCTTCATCACTGCCTCGTTCATGCCTCGCATGGACAGCCCCGCCGGTGGCATGCGCCTTCACACCAACCCCGAGGATATGGTCCGCGCTTGGGTTGGCGGTTTCGGCTATGCCAAGGTCGGTGCCAACTACGGTCCTTCCCTCCTCGCCACCAACGAGGCCAGGGCCCGCGGCTTCCACCAGATCCTCTGGCTCTACGGCCAGGAGGCCTACTGCACTGAGGCCGGTGCTTCCAACTTCTTCGTCGTCTGGCGCGCTAAGGAGTCTGAGGGCGGCAAGCTCCAGCTCCTGACTGCTCCTCTTGACGACAAGCTCATCCTTGACGGTGTCACCCGCCGCTCCGTTCTCGAGCTCGCCAAGACCCGCCTTGCTGAGGAGGTCGAGGTTGTTGAGCGCCGCTACACCATCGATGAGGTCATTGAGGCTGACAAGGAGGGCCGCATCGTCGAGGCTTTCGCCGCCGGCACTGCTGTATGTTATTGTCCCCCCATTCCCGTGGTTATTTTTCTGTCCAGCACGTACTGACTTTGCCGTTCACAGTTCTTCATCGCCCCCGTCTCCCAGATCCATCACCGCGGCACCGACGTCCACATCCCTCTCGGCGAGAACGACTCCGGCGTCTACACCGCCAAGATCAAGTCCTGGATGAAGGACATCATGTACGGCAACGAGCAGCACGAGTGGGGTCTCGTCATCAACGAGGAGTAAGCCTACCCAGTTAAACTCACCCACCCAGCGATCTGATAACCCCCCTTGGACCACCCACACCAACCCTAGCGAGCGAGCGAGTCTTTCGACCCAACCCCCTTTTGGATTCCAGGATTTTCCTTTTGCTTGTTTCTTGTCATTTGATCGTTTTGGAAACCGAGCGTTGCTTTGCTGCTTTCAAGAGTTGGAAAAGTACAGGATTATTCACACGACACTTGGTACAAAACAGGGATGAGGCTGCCGCTGGCCAGAAGAGGAAGAGAGAGCAGGATGATGAGGTCAAGCGCGAGTAAATTCTCGCTCGCTCCTTTGCCTTTCATCAACCACCAAACTCTTTCACGAGGACGACGTGGAGTAGATTCAGAGAGCTGAACAACAACAAAACGTACGGATGACGGCGTCTGGTATGCATATGATGCTGTCAGCGCGCATGGAACCATACGAAAAAGCGGATCTCTTGCATCTAAAAGCAAAAGCAAAAGAGCACAAAAGCATGCAGGGAAGAAAAAGAACGGCATATTTGGGCGTTTTGGGTTTCATCAACATACTCCCCCGGAGGGGATGTTATGTGTATAGAGATTTCTTCAGCGTCTTTTTAGAAGCGTCTGTATACCCGGAAGAATGAAGAAAGTTAAATCACCTCTGCTCCGTCCCGTTTGTGAAAGATGTGGTCCAAGGACCTTTGATATGCAACACGGCTGAGTAGGATAGACGGTTAATCACCTACTACCGCCGGTTAAAGGGACATGGGGTCGTTTTAAGCTCAGTCGAACCTTACCGAACCTTACCAGTGCTACTAACAACGGCAAGAACAGCACCGCTTACACAGGCATAAGACGAAACAACGGAACATGCAGGTATCGAGGCTACCAATGCTATGAGAACCCTGAAACTCTGTAGATCTTTCGAACTCAATCTTAACGTCTGGCCATGGTTCTTTACACGCCCAGCTGATATCAACAACAAAAAGAAAGAAGCCATTCTTCTGTATCCCTCTACCTCTACCTACTCCCCCACATTACCCCATCTTACCCACCTACTCATCACGCTCCTGCCCCTTCCCACCCAACATCCCCTCACTCGGCCCACCCGCCCTCCTCCTCCTCTTCCCCCACACCTCCTGACACCAATCACTAATCCTATACCCCCAATGGCCCGCCACCAGCGCACCGCTAATGACATTAACGACCTTAATCAGGAACACCAAGAACGAATCCCTCTCCTCGACGATGTTCAGCAAGATAGGCTCAATGTCGTATTTGACAAAGATGCCCGGGATGATGCGCTCCGTGACTTCCTGCGACTGCTCGGTGACGGCGTACTGGTTCGTGACGATGGATTTTCCGGAAGAAGAGTAGACGGTGGGGACCACGGAGATGAAGTACTGGAACTTGTGGAAGTTGGCGGTGGCTAGGTTGACGGTTTGGTCGAGCGGGTTGACGAGGGAGGGGAGGAAGGGGCCGTAGGAGAGCTCGGAGATTATGTGGGAGAAGTTGAATGCTTTTCAGTCACTGTTAGCTGTTGTTGAAAGTAGGAAGGGAGAAAAGGGGGGGGAGGAAAGGGAAAAGGGAAAAGGGAAAAAAACAAACCAGAATGATCCAAATGCTGTCCAAACTCCATATATCCATGCCCCTTCGCCGTAATATGAAAGTCTCCCTGGACCTTATTCAACTCCAAGCTTCCAAAAACCCTACAACTATCCGGCGTCGCCCCCCACAGCCTCGGCGTCCTCGCCCACTTGGCCCTCCTCCTCCCCAACGCCACAATATCATGCACATGCTCCTCCCCAAACCCCTCGTCATGCCCCTGCAAATACCCCTCCCCAGTAACCACCTTCCCCTGGGCATCCCGTCCCAGCTTATGAATCCCCTTGTTGTCGACCCAGTGCTGCCAAACGGTCGGGTCGCGGTGCAGCTTGGAGGCGGCCAGGATGCGGTCGCCCGCCGCGTCTTGCACGTTGATGTGGATGTCTTGGCACTTCATCTTGACGACGATGTCCAGGTTGATGTCGAGCGAGTGCGATACGCCCTTTTCGACGGCGAAGGTGTGCGATTCCGAGCCGCGCCACCAGCGAGAGGCTTCGGACCAGAATAGGATGAAGGAGATGAGGGTCACGAAGACGGTCCATTTGCCGCCGGCGGTGGTGCGGGTTACGTATTGCGGTTTTGATTTGGCTGTTAGAAGAAAAGGTTAGTTTGGTTGTGGGAGATGGCGACGGAGGGAGGGAAGGACAAAAAGACGTACGGAAAGCGTCAAAGGCGCTGACTATGCTCCCCTTGGCGCCAAAGGCGTCGTCGTCTAGTTGACGCTTCTCGTCGTAGCCGTTCATTTTTGCGTGTATCGTGATCGGGGTTGCGTCTGGTATATCTGGTTTGGTTTGTGGTCGAGAGACTGGATGCGATTCAGCTATCCGTCCCGATGTCGTTCCCCCTTCTTCCTCTGCCACTTATCAAGGCGGCAACCCAATCCGTTGGTTTGGTGACAGCGACCACTGTTTTCCCGTCTCGTATTTCTTTCGATCCCAATCCACAGCAGATTCCTGATCTTCAGCTACCGCATTGGTGTCTTATCGAGCGAATGTCGTCGAGAGATGGCGGGCGTTGTTCCGGAAGGACAGGCTACGCAGCAGGTAGCTCTTGTCCTCGGGGGAAATTGCGAATGCGCCCAGCTAATTCGTTATCCGGTTCGCGAGGTTCGGTTCGGTTGAACTGGATAGGGCAAACCGAACAAATCCACTCCCCGCTGATAGAAAGGTGATGGAGATTCAAGCTACACCAAACACCAAAGAAAGAAGAGAAGTTCTAGAAACGGTGGTGATCCCCGGCGGCTGAAAGACACTGGATGTTCCCTTGCATGCCATTCGGAGGACATTGAAGAGGACAAGTGGACGTTGGTCCCCGCGAAACGATCCGCCGTGGCTTGGCGTTTGGCAGATCCCTGTGTGCCTGACAGGGCCTGTTACGGGAAGCCGGAATTAGCTCGAGCATGGCGCATGGCTGGTGGGGGGGCCCGTTTGCCATACTTAACCCTTACCCTGACGTGCAGCCGCCGGCTTTACCCCTGAATCGTCCTCCTTTGTGTGTAAGTCGTCAACAACGTCACTCCGTTACCGTTCCATGACATTTTGTCTGATTTTGTAGCGACTTTTCCGCTGACATATATCGAGAGTCGAGGATGCTATTCGAGGACTGTTACGTGTTTAATTGCACGTCCAGTCCTTCAGACATCTTCGTTTTGTCCAGCTTGTCTTCATGGAATTTCCGAACATCTATCACGGTGCTGGTTACGATTAGCCTAGTTACGATCGCTGTGTATCTTTTCGGTCTATCAAGAAGTCCTGTAACGGCGGCAACCCATGACCTACTGGGACCATATAAGCGCAAAAGTTTAGATCTTCCACCACGGTCCAATAGCTTACGTGGTAGTGTTGGGTCCAGAAAATGCGTAGTATTTTCGTAGGTCTGCTATCTGGCTCGTACAGAGTCGACTCATCCCGAGTTCGATTCCGAGCCTGGGCGGGCTGAGCTTTTTGTTTTTTTTTGTTTTGCTTCGTCCTTCATTTTCTTACCTTGAATATCGTCGAATGTCAAGTGCGTTCCGTTTCCATTCTTATGTCATATTTTCACTGAATGCTCAGAGCATATATTGGCAATGCAAAACTGCCAAATGCTTCTTTTCTCTGCAACTTGCCACCCCTTTTGATCATGCATGTCATTGCAAGCAGCCTGCTTTCCTTTTCTCTTAAACTGATACGCCGCAATAATCGTCCGTCTTTCTCATGTTTTACTTCATGCCAATCCTGGCCGTCAAAGTCCCAGATATCTTTAACCTTTCAAGGCTTGGTTTCTGATGCCTGACCTTCATACCACAACGCATTGTTGAAGGGAATCCGGACAATCTGGATATGAGGCCTGGGCGTGGTATGCCTGTATAACGCTCCTTTCAAAAGTTACTTAGTTCAAAACCTCTGGTCAACTTATCTAGGCGCTTCTACATCCAGTTAGCCCCCGGTTTTGATGATGAAGACCTGGTTTTACTTTTAGTGTGCAAGGTTAGATACCAGTGATATCTATCTCGTCAATATCTAGGCATTCCACAATATTCTGGGGGCGTTTAGGACTGGTTGGAGCAGGTTCATTCAGAGTAGGTTGATACAATCTAACAAATCAACCAGAATGGACAGTACTGGCATTTTGTAGAAGTTGTCATGTCAGACCAACAAGCACAGACGTCAGCTCGATAGCCTCGGAATGCGTTCTACTTGAGGCTCCCTATGTGTGATCCCTATCATTTGACCTGTATGGTCCCCTACTCAACCCGCTTGGATAGAGACAAACGTCCTTCGAGATTTTCATCCTTTATCGTTCACGACGGCAAACAAGAATCAAAAGCCGGCGGGCAAACTGCCGCGCGGTGAACCATTTGCTGGGTCCGTTGCTGCTGAATGATGACAAGCTTGTCGCTGACTGAGATGGTACTTCTCATCGCCGTAGAACCCATTTACCTTTGTGACATTCTCAACCGCTGGCACCGAGCGATTGCACAACTTGATAAATAAATACAGCTTGAAGGCGCGTGAGAAAAGACCAGTGAAATCCTCACGCCCATTGCCTTGTCCACAAACATCTTCATTGCACCTGCCCGATAGCACCTTGACTAGACCCGGAATTTCTTTTAACGGGAAGTTCTGGCCTTTTCTGCCCTCCCGATGATTTGAGAAAGACAAGCAATTTCCTTTAGCACCCCGCTGCCGGTACAGCGCGTTCGTCCCTTCTCCTCGAACAGATATCTTCCACCCCTCCTCCGTCTCAATCTGGATGCTACTTCCCCACCAGCCATCGAGACACTCCCGCTCCGCTGGGAACTTGGGAATCAGCTACGTAACTCCTGCCACAATCAGTTACCCGCCAAGACGGTGTCCCCGCCGTACCTCAAGGTACCTCTTACTCTACTTAACTTTCCGAACCGCGGAAGGGCTCCGTGAGTACTTTATCATCCCCCATTTACCTAAGCAAACACACTCAAGAGGGGAAGGCACGACGTACCTGGACCCGCTCACTCCACTACCTTCCCGTCCTTCTTCCCTTCACCCAAGGTTTCTATCGGGTTCTCCTTCTCATAAAGTTGCCAAGCATCTGGCCACACTTTTTCCTTCCATCAGCGCCTTGACTCCCTCCCACGAAGCCAGTATCCAAAACTGACAATCTCTTCCTCGATTTGTCTCAGCTGGCTCGTCGTCAAATAGTCACCACCCGACAGCATCTCAAACAGCATACAACCTTCACACTTCCGAGGCCGGGCGCGTCCAAAGAACACGTACAATACTTGGTGCGTATCTTAACAGAGCTCTCATCTTTCTGCATTAACAACGACTGATAACCACCCCCAGCACTGCTGTATCCAATCCAGGCGGCCCTTGTCGCGACTTCAACATGAAGGACCGCGACAAGAATGGCCAATCGGCCGAGGACGAAGAGGAGCGGAAGAGACAAGCCATTCTGGAAAAAGCCATGATGGATGATCTCGGCATTGCTCGTGTCGAAGACCTGCCATTGGAGGATGTCGACCCTCCTCCTCGTCATGGTCGTCATGATGGCCGGGGACCCTCCCGTCTTACGATGCCTCAACCTGCTCCCGCCGTGTCTGATTTCTGGGCAGAGGCCCAACGACAGGGTGTGTTCAACGATGATGACGCTATGGCTGTCCGCGAACTTGATGATCTTGGAGGCGGAAGAATCTATGCCACCCGCCAGCAGGAAGTCAGGGCTTTGGGTAGCCGCCTCGTTCATGGCGTCAGAGATCAGTACGTATCCATTCTAAGCACTGATTGTATGCTTGTGTTCTGCATCAAACCTTCGACTGACCTTGTCATGACAGTGCTCAAAAAGTGTTGAACCCCGAGCTTAAGAGCCGCCTTGCCAAACTATACCATGGCCGCGGACGCGAGATACCCCCGAACAGAAAAATCAACATTGGCAAAGGCATGAGAACATCCGCTCTCGGAGTACTTTATCATGAAGCTCAGCCGGTCAGGCAATTCCCCCCGAATTACCGCCCATCCCCCACACCACCCCGTCCATTGGCTTCCACAAAGCCCCTTCAACTGGTCCCTCCCAATCAAGGACTTCCGTCTTCCCGGATTCGAGTTGCATCTCGTGCATCTTCCACTGCGCCTTTCAAAGAGGCCTGTCGGGTTACTTCGGTCCAGTCTACTCCTCACGCAACTATCAGTCGAGCACCCCGTCATCTTCCTGTCAACCAGGCTCAGACACAGTCTCGTCTAGCTGTCGCGTCAATTGGATCACGCCAAAACTCCGCGAGCATCCGGCAACCGTCGACGCCTACCACACAAGGCCCAGCAAGTCAGCAGCTCCGGACTGTGGGCAATGAGCACATTGTTCCCCTTTCAGGGAACGAATCTCGTCCACTTTCGCCAGAGCTGTCTAATGTTCTCTTCAGATGTGAAGTTGACTTTCCTAATCCGACACGTCCGCCTAACCGGTCGCTTGTGCCCTCCATGCTTTATCTCTCCGCGGCCGGAAGACCGCATATGGGATTCTTCACACTGACTTGCGAAGGCAAGCAGGTCTGCCAATCGCCTATTTCGCAATATTACCACCATACCATTGACTCTGGTTCCCGACAGCTGATAATTATTTTCAGGGGCCCAGAAGGCTACACCAGCAGTCACACAGTCAACTTCATGGCCTATATGGACGCGGAGGAATTTCATAATACACTCAGGCGTCTCCGTGCTGGTGAATACCTGGACCAGGTCAACGAAAGCTCCAGGCAGGTGTTGGAGGCTACCATTCAAGAGGCAGCTCCAACCACCGTGGAGGCATCCTCCACGCCGGCTCCTCAGAACCCCGTGCCTCAAGCTCGAGCGGAACAAGCAATTACGTCAGATTTCGACACAGTCTTAAGACAACCATATGCACCAAATTTCAACACAGCCCAACGTGCAGAGAACCAGGAGACACTGGTTGGTACGCTTATTGACTTCGACATTTTTGATGACGCTCCATCGACGGTCCAGCCACAGTATGCTCGATCTGAAGCCGCGGACCTTCTCTCCACCCTTGATCCAATCGACTATGAGCTTGAGCATGTCGACGATCACCTTCAGCTCCAGCAAGCGCAACCTGAAGCCGCGGACCTTCTCTCCACTCTTGATCCAATCGACTATGAGCTTGAGCATGTCGATTATAACCTTCGGCCGACGTCTCCGTCACAGCAAGGACAATCTGAAACCGCGGAACCGAACTATGGGCTTGATGTTGTCAAGCAGGAATTTGTCGACAGATACCGGTTACTGTTACAGAACCTGATCAAAGTATTGGGTGAAATGCCGAGAAACAAGACAAATCGCGGTGCTTCTCAGATGATTGAAGGACTCCAGATGTGCGTGACGGATCAAGCAATGGCTGATGAGTGCGGTCTCGATGAAGCAGCCAAAAGAGAGCTTTTGAAGGAGGTCTGGGGCGACTCTCAACCTGTGGATGCCGAGGATTCTACCAACGGCATTCAGCCAGCTCCCAATCCTCCGCCAAATCGCCCGGAAACTCCCAGACCTCCCCCTAAGACCGCAAGAACAACTCCCCGTGAGACTACCAGGGCACATTCCCCTGGAGTGACTACACAGACATGCCGCCAAGTGTACCAACGTCCATTTTTGGTGTCACTTTACGATAACCGTTTGCAGCCTCCCCACTGGCTCAGTGAGCTGGCTTTTATGCCCGCGTTCTCTAGGAGGAACCAGCCTCCTTCGACTTGTCAGAGCTTGGAAGCTACGCTTTCAGCCACGAGGCCTGCCACTCCGCTTCCAGCGGCTGCATTCCTGGCTCCTGATTTCTCCAGGAGCCGAGCCAGTCACGCCTGGGTGATGGCGACAGAGGCCTCAGAGACCGTAGAGCCTACGCCCACCATTACTTCCGAGTCAACGGCTCAAGATGTGCAAGCAGAGGTCGAGGAGCCACAGATCGAAGAGCCTACACCGGTAGTTTCCCTTGAGACAACTGCGAGTCCATCCCATGAAGAGCACGTAGATGCCGACATCCGCAGTGAACCTGAGCTCATCTCTTTGGCCGTTCCGGAGCCACCAAGGCCTCCGTCAACACAGATCAATTTTCGTGGCCTTCGACACTCATTGTGGGCTAGACCTGTTGATCGCCTTGAGACTGAAGGAGCCTTTACAGGTCCTCAGTTCTGGACTAGCGCCACCCTTCGAGAGCTCGCACAACTTGATCCACAGGCCCCAGTCAATGCTACTCCTGCCGAGTTAGCAGAAATGTTCTCTGGTAGGCCCTCTCGTGAGAGGATTGAGCATGTGGCTCCTCGCCTTGCACCTGGTCTGCAAAACGACAGACCCACTTCAGTGCCTAATCACCGGCCCGCCACTCCCGCCAACAATACTTCAAGTATTGGAGGACTGACTCCTCAGGATCAGACACCTCTTGCAACCCAGCGTGTTGTGGACACGCCTACTCAGCAGCCAAGCTCTATCAGCGCACCGCCTGCTCAAGTACAGTTCCCGGTTATCTCTAGCAGTCTTGCCAACCGTGGCCTGGCTGGCTCAGGGTATGCGATTAGTCCGGCGCCAGAGAGTTTCTCCATACCGGCTCCTCCTCAACCCGAGCAATCTGCTCCTCCTAGCAGCTCCGCTAACCCTGGTTTAGCCGGGTCCAGGTTTGCTAGCAGTCCGACACCAGAAAGCTCCAGTGGTACCAACTCGCCCGTTGTCCAAGCCCAGTCGCCGGCTCCTGTTGTCGAGGCCCAACCGCCGGCTCCCGCTCCCAGGCCTATCAATCGCGGCTTGGCCGGATCGAGATTCGCTTCTGGCAAGGTGTTATCCAGCTCTGGTAGCTTTACGGGCTACTTCGCTTGGCCGTAGCCACATGTTTCTTTTTCTTCTTTCAATGCTTCAACGTCATAATACAGGCGATATGAGAGGATGACAGTATGGCATGGCATATATGAAGCAGCGTAGAAAGGGTAAAGAACCTAGAAAACTTAGATGGATCAATATCCAAGCACATGGCAGATTATGTAGAGTAATGTAATTATTAGTCTTCACAGTTGGTCCCAAGTGCTCGTGAGGTGCTTTCAGCGACCGAGAAGTGATTGAGTCGGAGGTTGTGTAAATGGGAGAACCTGCGAGCGGCAAAGGTCAGCCCCGAACATGTAGATTGCAAATGGAAGGGTTCATGACAGACCGTTTGGCTCCATTCTGGAAGCTGGGAGGTAAACAAGCATGGTATTTACAGCGGATATACATCTGGCATCTTTTGAGTAAAGACCCAGTGTCACTCCCACCCCAAGGAAAACTTCTGTAACATCACTCAAAATCACATACACCAGCACGCCATTTTCGTCCCAAAAGCACATGGTATCATTCGCTTCAAATACAAATTACAACTCTCTCTCTAGTCCCTGTTTCCACTGCCCAAACATCATCTTCACCCACCTCCACCACCACCTCCATTCCCACTCCCACTCCCACTTCCACTTCCACCCCCACCCCCACCCCCCGACCCAGCCAGCCCTCCTATCCCCGCGCTCCCAAGAAAGAAATCTAACCCATCCAACTCACTCCCCGGCCCTCCTCCTCCCAATAGCGATTCATTCTCCGCCAACTGCTCCAGCAGACTCAGGAAGGGATCCTTTTCTTCTGTTCCTGTTCCTGTGCTACCCATGTCACTTGGCGTTGGTTTGTTGTTCTCGCCAGCGGCTGGGTTATCATCGGTTTCACCACCCGGATTCCATGGTGCTGGGCTGGAGAAGGCGTTATTGGGTAGGTCGCCGAACATGGGATCGAAGTGGTGATTGGTGCTGGGGCCGGGGGTGGAGGGGCGTTGAAGGGTGGTGAAGTTTAGTTGGGGGCTGAAGGAGGAGCTGGGGAGATTCGAGCCGGAGAGGTTGGAGAGGTTGGAGATTCCCTGGCCTAGGGCGATGGAGTGGGAGCGTGGGTGGTTATTGGAGGTGAGGGAGGAGAAGTTGGTGGTGGATGAGGTTGTGTTCGAGGGCCCGATGTTGGTGTCGGTTAGGGAGCCTAGCATGGAGTGGAACTGTGTTCGTTCGTGTTGGATGTCATGTTGTTGTGCTAGTGATGGAGTGTGAGGTATCCCGGGTGATGGTTGAAGGCCGCCTAAGGAGGACATCGGGAATGTTGCGGTGTGGGGGTGTGCTGGTGTGGGGAGGCCGGTGCTGAAGTTCCCGTTTCCGCTGATAGACAATAGGCTCTTGATATCTGGTCGTTTCCTCCCTGATGGGGCAGTGTTTTTCCTCTTGAGGTTCGGCCTGCTGAGCGCCGACTCACCAATGCCACTACCGGTCAAACGGGGCGCATACAAATCGTGCCCGGGATATGTGTCGGTCGTGAAGTCCACTATTACGTCGACCAGACTCAGGTTGGCCGCATCGAAACTAAACGACTGTCCTCCTGGACCACCAGTGTTTGCGTATCGATCAAAGAAATCTTCTAGGTGGAAGACTGGCGAGTATCGTATCGAGTTGTTGGCAACGCTCTTTACAAGCTCCGAGTGAGCATCGTATATACTCTGTAGTGTTTCGCGCTGATGCTGTACACTGGCCCATGAATACCGCAACTCGCTCAGCTGTTGCATTTCCCGAGATAGGAACTCGGGCGATGAGCTGAACACGTTCATTTCTCCCGTAATCCCATGTCTGCTGTAGTGGGCGCCATGTACATGTACCGTTCCAGCCGTGCATATACAGTAGCCAACAAACGCTGGCCATTCGATAGACGCCATCTGTTTTCCGAGTTCCACGAGTTCGGCAATGGCGTTGGCGTGTAGGAAACACATGTTGGTGGCTTCAATCTGCCAAGATTGGTGTTGTCCTGATCCAGCAAGCTCGGAAAGGTCGATCGGAAGGAAGGGTCGGTAAATCAGACAATGAACCAGATGGTAAATGAGCTTGCTCAGAACAAGCACGGTTGAGTCCGTATGACCGAACAAGGAATGAAGGCTGGAAAAGGCATCTTCTGTCCCAGAAGCCCAGACATCAAGGTCCTGTCGGATCTTTGACAAGTTGGAGAGCGAGTGCCACGGAAAGTGCGAATCGCCTTTGGCTCCTCCAGATGCCAGATATTGATTCGTAGTACCGAGAATTCGGGTAATATCGATAAGCAGTCCGTTGCTTCCTTGCGACCTCTTCCCACCCCCATGAAAGTATTGCAGATTTGAGCCACTCTGAAAGAAGTCCCCTTCCACGGGCAATGCTGCTGAGTTGGGGGACCAGCTTGGGAGCCTCAACAAGATCGTCTTGTCCCTAATCAGAGATGGCCTCTTTGAACCGGAGACCATGAACCTGTCGAGTAAATAGCAGCTCCAAAACAGTCGTCTTCGCGTTTCTCGTTCGATAGGAGTAACTCGGGCATTGATGTCCATTTCACGGTGGAGCTCTAGAGCCATGGTCACCCCTACAGCGTTTGCTGGTACAAAGTTAGCTTTAGGGGAGGGCATAAGTGCTCAATGTGGAAGCATACTCAGAAGCATATATGCCTTTTTCCCCTTCCCTGCGGCGGTAAAGGCCGTTACCAACAGTAGCAAGGCCTGCAAAGCATCCACACTCGGTTCATCCGTGTCTAATYCTGACCTGGAACGAGCAGCGTAGTCTTCGCTGAGCTTGATCGCGGATTGGTACCCCTTTGGGTGAGGTGTATACCTTGCGGCTACAGCACAAAGAGCATGCAACAGGTAGTTGGGGACTTGGTGTAGCTGAAGACGTTGGCGGAATGTCGATTCGTCAAGTACGTGAAAAGGCTTGGCGTGAAAGCGGGTGAAGTATGTGTCAAACAAAACGGTCGGCTGGACTTCTGGCATTGATATCGATTGCTGCTCGACATTCTGTGGCCTTATTCTGTTTGTTAGCAGCCATTGACACTCACTCTGAG
Organism: Neurospora terricola FGSC 1889; assembly: GCA_009805285.1. Lineage (NCBI taxonomy): Eukaryota > Fungi > Ascomycota > Sordariomycetes > Sordariales > Sordariaceae > Neurospora > Neurospora terricola. Next base: position 18,837 of record RANZ01000325.1, on the reverse strand, counting down.
CTCTACACTACACTTACTGACTAAAAGGCTGTTGAAGCTCTCTAGAATCGTGCAGACGGGGAGTATCCAGCGGGTCATCTTTTGAGAATTGTTCCCTCTGGTTCGTACTGGTGCTGGGTGACGTTGTGGAAGATGAAGAATCGGCTACAATGTTGGGTGTGTCTTCGACCGTTGGCGTTTCTGGCTCCCCTTTTTCCTTCAGTCTTGCTTCCAAGCCATCCACTCTCTTCAGTAATGCCTCCAAGACATCGGTCTTTGGGCCCCTCTTCTTCGGTACGGCATCTATGATGAAATTACCTGTCAGCATTCTCTGCTCGGCCTTTTAGGTCTGATGACCTTCAGGAGCCGCGGGTGGGGCAGGTTTTTGGGTATGACAACGCACCGTAGATGCATGGACATTGGAAGATTTGACAGGCTTCACAGGCAGGTCGAAGGCGGTTGCATTTGATCTGTGAAACCCGGCCCGGTTAGCTTGATTGTGTTCCCAGGCTGCTTAGCACGTGTGGAGGTGGCGTAACTACCTTGCGTTTCCGACATGACTTGCAGTTCATGGATTCACGTGGCTCATGGCTGAGTCGGCGGGTAGGCAACCGCTCAATGCCAACCTGGGGACGAGGAAGAGACATGGCTCCTGGATGAACTCTGGGAAAAGTGGTGACGGCCCCGGCGTCATAGGCCTGAACGCTCATGACGATCTTGGTGGATGACGATGAAGGTGAAGGTGGAAATGGAAGCCACAAAGTCTTGTTATCGCCGTCTCTGATGTCGCATTGTCGTCAAAGCACCTCTGGGCTTGGAGTCTCGAGGCCAATGGAGGGAGTTGATGTAATGTTTGGACCTGGCGAGAGGGCGMCTTTGGCCAAAGGCGACAACGTGAACGATTTCCTATATCCCGAGTCTGCGTCTCACTAATCATACACCAAGCATAGAGAGGATAGCGGCGCGGATGGTTGTAGATGTCGGCGTTGAAGGATAACAATACATGATCAAGTAAACTTCAAGATCATGACAAAGGTGAAAAAGAAGGCTTCGAACAATATTCGCAAGCGAGTTCATGGAGTTGAGTAGAGAACGAATAGCGAGAGGTTTCAAGACAGGGGACTTGGCCAAGAAAAGTAAAAGTGGTCGAGTAAAGGTGAGATGCTGGGGCAGCTGTGTCGGTACGGATCGAATTCGGTAGGTTAACGCCGGCGAGCTGGATGCATCTCGAGGCGAACTAGGGACTCTGGAGGGAAGATCACCGATTGCCTCAGTCTGTGAGCAGAGACGACGACACTAGCCGGCCGTCTTTACTCGGACAGGCAAGTCGCAAGATGGAAGCATCCATCACATCACCTCACCGACCACGGGAGTAACGGTTGTTGGGTTGTATCGACTTCCATTGGGAAGAGGCAATGACAGACCAGAGATGTTGTAACTGAAGAAACAGAAAACCTGAAGACGTCCATGTTCTCTCGTGCGAGCCATGTCGGCCCATCCAGGATGAACATGGGGTCTTTGCGGGGGAGGAGTGAGGGGAAAAGGGGAGACCGGGGCTAGGGACGGGAAAGACCTCCGGGAGTGCGTTTACCCCGTTCAGAACTTGACTGCAGAAGTACACAGTGTTTGGCACAGTACGCTAACAACCACTGCAACCGCACAGCTCCCGGCTTCCTCCAACTCGCAACTCGCAACTCGCAACTCGCAGAATCTTCACATTGACAATTGAAAGACGGAAGGCCCGAATCATGAATTGGTGAAGAGCGTCACTGATTCCTTCCCATTTTACCTTGATCTATCGCATGTTTGAAATGACGCTGGCCAGCAAGGTACTCGTCAGTGACCAGGCCATAGTACCCGTCCAATTCGAGACGGCCGACCCAGTCAATGGGACGTCGCAGGCTTCATCCCCTGTTGAACACTCCACCATYCTTTCCTCAACCCCCCTCTGATCTCGCTAACTTTTTACTTTCACGCTTCTTGTCTCGCTTCTTTGTCTTTGATCCTTGATTCCACGCGTCCTCTGTCTTCTTCAGATCTTATCAAGCCCAGCCACGGGGGAATCTCATGACCATCCCGACCGAAACAACTGTCCCGGCCATTTGGGTGTCTCATTCGGCTTGGCAGGGGTCCTATTCGTTTAAGTCTAAGGTCTTTCTTCAGTGCTTCGACCATCGAAACAAGTCCCTGATCTTTGTCCTTATCCCACAACCCATCCGGCATTTAACTCTTCATAACGATCCACAGGTTCGCCGCCATTATGCCCATGCCCTCCCTGCGTATAGCACCGTCCACTTATACCATAGCGCCGATTAAAGCTACCCAGGTATGCTACGCTGTCTGCACTACGACAGCACTTGAGCCGCCTACATACTCTCTCCTGCTCCCTAGGTTGTCAAAGTGGTCAATATCAGGTCCGGCATGCATCCCATAGCACCTCGCCTAACCTTCCACTCCGGGACAGCTCCTTCTGGTCACTGAATTTGGACGAAACACGTCTCGGTGCGGACCCCATGTCCCCCTAGAATCCAACGGTAGACGGAGCATGCGTCACGAGACTGGGGATCCAGCGGAAAGCATCCCCGACCTCGACACCTTCCCCTGGATCCGTCCCGAGATTGTCATTTATCGTCATTGCCGCACGAATAGCAGTCCCCACTGCGTATGCAGAGGAGCTATCCCGAAGTGATGATCCAGATCCTCACCGTCTGTAGACAGGTGTCAGAGCAACCCTCCATCACTGCACCCCAGATCAAGAGGGAGTACGGAACAGCTTTCCAGACTTAAGCATATGCAGAACCGTTTACATAGAATCTGGCGACTCGGTGAGCGTTCCTGACTTGGTTGTAATCTCCTGAAGACGGTCAGATACGGAAATCTGTCTCTTCAGCATCACCATACGGTTCTGCTCCACCGACCTGCTGCCTCGTCTAATCATAAGCGAATCGCACACATACCGCCGGAGAGTCCATGGTTACTTCAAGTCCAATTACGGTATATGCACCCCGCAAACCACCGTCATGCTGACAGCTTCCCAGACTTCAGTCACCGACGAAACACGATGGTCGATGTGAATGCGGCTTGGCAGGGACCACATCAAGATGGCGCAAAGCCGTGCATCCTCCAACCTTCTTTTTACACCATGTTGCGGAGACTATATGTCTCGGACAGACACTGGCGCATCACCAACGGGAGCTCGGAGCCGAGCCGTCTCCGCTCGTCTCTTGCTTAACATTGCAATATCAAGGCGAACTTTAAGTTGACGTTCCGCTGTGTAACCTCAATAGATATATAAAGGGGCTACCAAACACCGATGGAAAGGCCCGGGTAAAGCGTCGCAAACCGCTCCCGCAATTTGAGAGTCCTTCATCAGTCACCAAAACCTTGGTAACAACCAACAACCGCATACTCTATGTCAGAACTGTCATCCATTGACCGCCCCGGTCCTAGTCGGCAGCTTCTCAAGAACACTTTGCACCAACAAAGGCCCGGTTTTCTCCATCTCTGAATGAAACTGAGCCTTATACCAGAGAAAGTCCAAGGCACAGACCGCCAACGGCGGCTCCATCGTCCCGACATCACGGATTGACAGTTACCGGCGACCATTCTTATGCTTTGGGCTCTTTCACATGAAACAAATAATTCCTAAGTAAGTGCCACGACAAACAGTTACATACGCAGGCAAAGTTGAGATGCGGCTCGGAGGATGAGTGACCGAATTGTCGGATCGGAACGCTTTGGGGATGGGGCGCCGTTCGCACGGATGCATTGCCGTACCATTCAAGCTCGCCCAAGTCGGTATTATTGCGCACCATTATGGAAGAGACTTTGTACACTGGCTGTAGTACTTCGAAAGGTGAGGTTGAGAATCCACCCATTGGATATCGTTGTGACACTACGTTTTTGGGTGAATGTTTGCAGTTCAGTCAACATAACATCTACACACTATACCTTTCTGATTTTTGTAAGGCGTTAGACGTTTTGCTAGCTGCTGGATCACTAACAGGCGTTAAGCTACGTGCAATTATTTCAGTAGGTATTCTTGTCCTTGACAGAGGCCACAACAAACTCCTCCTTTCACCAGCTTTCACCCCTTCGTCACCAAAGAAGCGTCATTTCGGTCGACAAGTTGACTTTTCACCACAGATTGGCATTTATAAAGTTTAGTTTTACGCATCATAAGCACATACGGCCATAGATAGTGGAAAACTCGGGATCCCGTCCGCTCTCCCATAGATAAGCCACTAATCGGAGGACTATCTATGGGAGCCGTTTTCGACAGGGGTTTGGATGACTCAGCTGAAAACGCCGCCCCCGTTTCTAGAACCGTTTTCCCATTGCCTTCGCCGTCGAGTGCACCGTTCCACTTACGCCAAGCCCAGCTGAGTAGGCTAGGCATACACTACACAANTATGGGAGCCGTTTTCGACAGGGGTTTGGATGACTCAGCTGAAAACGCCGCCCCCGTTTCKAGAACCGTTTTYCCATTGCCTTCGCCGTCGAGTGCACCGTTCCACTTACGCCAAGCCCAGCTGAGTAGGCTAGGCATACACTACACAAGGTACTTACCCCTGCCATTTACCCCTGACACCTACTCCATATACTTAGTACTTCTAACTGGGAGGTGTGGTTGGCTTTTGGGAGGTGTGGTTAGCTTTTGGGAAGTGTRGTTGGCTTTTGGAAGGTGTGGTTGGCTTTGGTAAACACTTTTCTCCGTACGTATATCACTTCAGGCGAGTTAGAAGGGCCTCAAGATATAAATTGTATCTTTACTCTCGGATTCCCGACATTCTAATTGTATTCATTGTATATCCATTCTTCCCAGTTGATTCTACCGCATGAATTACGGCCCCTACGTTGCGAGGGTTGCGTTGGTTTTCATATGAAATCCTCTTTCCGAGTTTTCTAATGGATTTCTCCTCCAAAACATGCTGAGCTCGTAAGCCATTGCAGCTTGAGAGGGTATTGTTTGAGTCTCACGGTGCCAATCGCACTCCATCCATATGCAATACGGAAGGGATGGAGCTACGAAAACCGCCGATACCGCCGACTGTATCCGATGTCGAAGAACGGAAAAGAAGAGCATTTGCCGACGTCGACGAATTTACGGTAACAACACATGAGCGTTCGCTTTGTAAGAAGACCAAAGCCCAGCGAGAACGCGCGTGGYGTCTATGGAATAGGTATGTACCTTATCATTTTGCTGTTTTCTTTRATATTGCGTACTAAYGCTTTTTAGATTTGTCACAGATGTGTTACAATTAACACAAAAAGAGGCTGATAAGGTTTGGTTTGGCGTGTGCCGAAATAAGAAAAAGTCTATTGCTATCTGCAAGAGCTTTCTGGCCGACTATACACGCTATGCAAGATGCAGGCGTCTGTATATAGACGGTACCGAGGAATAGAAGCAGGTACCAACAGTTCAATCAGTAGTGACTATTATTGCTTTATGGAAGCATATAGTAGCTCAAGCTGATGCTGTAGTGCTCGCGAAGAGAAGGGATCAAGATTCAAATGAAGATTCAGACGAAGATTCCGAACAATGGACATTGCTTGGCAACCGTAGGAAGGCCCGTGGAGAGGTTATCCAGGTAGATTCCCTCCTTACCCATACCGATACTGTGTACTGACATTTCTTCTCACAGTGGATCCAATCMACTCTTGCACAAAAGTTCAACCTCTCATGCAAACAAACATTGAGAAAACCGAAGCCACAACAGACGATRTTCTGCTTATTCTTAGCACTTTGTGGGAACGCGCAGTCGATATACCTTGTGATCCTAGACATCGGSTTGCCTTTCATACATTGGTGCTTATAGGAAGCATTGGCTTTCGGCCCGGCACTTATGAGAACAGAGACGAAAACATCCTCAATCCTCTGCCCGAACACTTAAGAGAGGCTTTTCCGGAGGGACGATCTGAGCAAAATTGTCTCGCTGCTCCACCATGAGTAGAGGTAGGTACCTGTGACAAGGGCAGTATTCTGGGCTTGGAACAATAGTTCAATTCAGCTGATAAACTACTTTGGTCTCGAAGGCCTTGTTGATCCTTTCAACCTCCAGGAGAAGGTTGGGCTTCAAGGCCTTCTTATGCCAAAGGGAATCGGTACGTACTTGAGGTACGTATCAAGCTTTGTCGCCTGAGGCTTCAAGGCATCTATCTAGCAGCCTTCATACATGTGGATCTTCTGAATGCCTTCATCCATTCTCCATCTTCCTTCTGGCGCTGTCCTTCATCCGGGCGCCGTGCTTCTTGCTTGGTTGGCTGTGGTTGTTTGTGGTGATCTTCCAGTGTCTTCGGCACTTCCGTGGTTGGCTCTCTAGCCCGGTGGCATCGAGGGAAGTTCGGGTAAGCAGTGCCGGTGGCCAAGAGTCCGGCCGAGGTGAGTGTTGCGGCCGGAGGCCTCTGGACATCTCGAGGAGGCCTCCGGACATCTCGAAGAGGCCTCCGGCCATCTCGAGGCTGATACCAAGCGTCGAGGCTTCTGCTAGGCCTCGCGACCCTGGACTGTGGGCAATGTCCGCGTGACAGAGGCTCTGCTGAGCCTTGTGACCCTAACCCCTGGACTGTGGGCAATGTCCGTGTGACAGTACCGGTAGTTCCGATACAGCTCGGAGGTTAGCAGCCATCATCACTACGCCGCGGATGCCGTGTGCCAACGCCCCGTCACCACGCAGGGATCACTCCGGAGGTTGTGTGACGGCCCTGGAGAGAGCAGACGAAGTTTGGAGTCCGAGCGGGGAAACAACATAAAGGTCTCCTGCACCGTCATCCGTAAGGTATCATGGACTCATAATCATAGTGCTTACTGCATTAATACTGACAACTGACCAGACTCCGCATTGAATCCTACCTAAGTATCTTATAAGTTCTGCCACAATCATCTTTAGCAAAACGCTTCACCTTGCTCAATCATCACATCGGAGTACTAAATAAGCATGTCAAAAACGGAATCAGCAGTCCAGCAACTTCCCGCTGTCCCTTCAGATATCACTCCCGAATGGCTCGGTTCTAAGCTCGGGCATAAGATCAAGTCGATCGAGAATACCCGCGCCATCTGGGGAACGGGCAGTAAGCTATTCTACACTATCGCGTACGAAGACGAAATGGATAGCAACTCCGAGAGACCCAACCACGTCTGCATCAAAGCAGTCTTCGACCCCGAGATGATCGCGGCCCAGCCATGGTATGAGATGGATCACGAATGATGGGAATGATGATGTATTGAGGGATCCAGCTAACTGAGGCTGGAAGGGATCGCCAGCTATATAGAGCTGGCGATACAAAGAGGAGGAAGGTCTGCAAAGGAGGGGATTCTGGGAAGTGCCAGAACCGCTGTCAAAGGACTAGCGGTCTGTGCAGCAAACGCCCAGAATCTTCTCACACATGGACAGTCAGCCTAGCCCAGCGTGAAGCGGACTTCTTCTCCAAAGTCGCCCCGGGCCTCGAGAACATGATCTTCCCCAAGGGCTGGTGGGGAGGTACGGACGACAAGCAAGGCATTTCCATCATGGACGACCTGAGCAAGTCGGGCTGCACCTTTCCGCCCGAGGTGGCATCCTACCCAGTCGGCAAGGTCATGAACGGCGTCGAGCAGCTAGCCGGCCTACACGCACAATATTGGGGTCAGAGCCAGGCAGACCACCCCTGGATCTGGAACAACTACGACCCGGCCTTGAAGTTTCTATGCGCGCCCTTGGACGAGGCGGTGCGGTTCTCCGGCCGACCGAAGCTGCCGGCGTATCTGATGGACGGCAAGCGCTTCAACGAGGCGCTGGACCGGTACTACGCCGAGCGCAACCCGCGATTTCGCACGTTGCTCCACGGCGACACGCATATCGGAAATGTCCACGGTGGACGGGCGCATCGGGTTCCTGGACTGGTCGGCTTTCCACTTTGGGTCATGCTTCCACGATCTTGTCTATCATATGACGGCTATGCTGACGATCGAGGACCGGCGTGCCCGCGAGTTTGAGATTCTGGATCACTACCTCGACACTCTGCACCGGCTGGGCGGGCCTAGGTTCGACCGATACAACGACCCCGAGGTCATGATGGAGTACCGTCGGTCGTTCATGACCAATGCCATCTGGTTGATTTGTCCTTTATAGTCTGCAGAGCAAGGGGCGGGTCGCTATGCTGTGTAAGCGTACCGTTGCTGCGTACGATGACCACAAGGTCCTTGATGTCATTCTTGGGCAGCCCAAGCCGGCTTCTTGAATGGTACGAAGGCAAGAGAATATTATCGGGCGGTGACATATCGCCAAGTTCGCACCGTTGAACAGTTGCCTCTTTAGGGATAGACCAGATCTAATGTAGCTACCTAGATTTGTATAAGGCGTACCTACTGTAATGTCAATGTCAACCAAACTTCATATACGAATGTACAACCGCCAGTCTACATGTTTCCAATACACGCTCCAACCACCATTAACATCTACCCTCATGGATAAGCTGAGTCCCAAGATTCTCTCTCACATAATCGATGAACTCTTTTGGAGACCATTCTACAAACCGCGGCCAGGAATCTATGCCTCAATCTCTCGAAAGTGGCAGCATCTTGTCGAAGCACACACTTTAACGCGCATCAACGTGACGCTCAATGAGGAAGACCTCTTGACTGGAGCCGGGCTGACGGGCAAGGCTGGAAAAGAGTTCGACAGATACCTGGCTCAGAGCCCTAACGAAGTCGGAGTGATCGTTTAGGATAGCGAGCTGCGCATCATTATGTCCTTTGACGGCAGCACCGATGCCAGACGGAGTGTTGAGATGTTGGCGAGATTCCTAGATTTAGCTTGTCTTAGTGGGAAGAGGGGTTCACGGACATGATGGTGCGTCATGTTGAGGATGCGATGCCCGGAGTGTGACGAGCTGATTGGTGGAACATGGAACAGGAACCGTGGAATGCTGTCAAGGTATATGATTTTCCTTTCCTCTCCAGCACCAGGAGGAGAACATTGCAAGCGGAGGTGCACCTGTTATAAGGAGGCGATAGCCGCCATAAGGAGACGGAGATATGGATCAAGAGCAAGATCAAAAACCGGGATACAACAATGCAGAGTGAACCGCGTATTATCACTGGCACTGCTACACGGACTTGGACATTCAATGCTCCTCAAAACACCACCTAAATACCGACTACTACCCAGTCAAACAAACAATTTATTCCACCATCAGTAGCTTGGCGCTTCTAGGGGCGGCGGATAACTTACCAGCTATCACTCCGTCATCTGATAGCAGACGAAGGGGAAGGAATACTTGTATATCATGGTCGGTCATGGTTTATTACAGATGACTTCAACGGGCTTCCAGGCAAACTCTATCCTTCTCCTACCTACTGTTGTTTAACTAGAAACATGTCCCTGCTGTCCACCCTCGGACGCACATGCGCACTCGCTCTAGGCCTCGTTGCTGCGGCTACGGCAGCCGGGCCTTGCGACCTTTACGGCGCGGCCGGAAACCCTTGTGTTGCAGCACACAGCACCACTCGAGCCCTATATAGTGCATACAACAGTTCGCTCTACCAGGTGCGACGCGCCGACGGTGCCACCACCAATGTAGCACCGCTCTCCGCCGGCGGCGTTGCTAATGCTGCCACTCAGGACTCATTCTGTGCTGGGACGACCTCTAACTGCGTCATCTCCATCATCTACGACCAGTCCGGCCGCGGCAACCACCTCACCCAAGCACCGCCCGGGAGCGCCGGCAGCGGCCCGGCCTCGGGAGGATACGACAACCTAGCTAGCGCGACTGCTGCACCGGTCTACTTGAACGGCCACAAGGCGTATGGTGTCTTTGTGGCGCCCGGCACCGGCTATCGCAACAACGCTGCCAAGGGCACGGCTACGGGCAACGCAGCCGAGGGCCTGTACGCGGTCTTGGACGGGACGCACTACAACGGCGGTTGCTGCTTCGACTACGGCAACGCCGAGACCAATAGTGCCGACACGGGTGCTGGCCACATGGAGGCCATTTACTTTGGAGACTGCAATGTCTGGGGAACGGGATAGGGAAGTGGACCGTGGATTGTGGGTGATCTGGAGAATGGCTTGTTCTCTGGTCAGAATGCAAAGTACAACGGTGGCGACCCGGCGATTAAATACCGCTTCGTCACGGCCGTCGTCAAAGGAGACTCGTCCAATCTGTGGGCGATCCGCGGCGGCAATGCGGCTTCCGGCTCGCTATCGACCTACTATAGCGGCCCGCGTCCGTCCGGCTACTACCCGATGAAGAAGGAGGGCGCTATCATACTCGGCATCGGCGGCGACAACAGTCACGGGGCCCAGGGCACCTTTTACGAGGGGGTTATGACGACCGGCTATCCATCCGACGCCGTCGAAAACTCAGTTCACGCCAATGTCGTGGCCGCCGGATACGCTACCTCATCGTCGTCGATTTGACCATCCGGCATGCAACAATTGTCTGGTCGGAGAACTGTGGCTTAGTGGATGCGCTCAAGGGTTTCTATAACAGTTGCTGGGGCTTGGGCGGAACTTCTCCGAGAGTGACTACTAGGTAGCTCTCGTCATTTAGCGAGCGGGTAAATGCAGAATGTGCTCCCTTTGTCTCCATGTTGTTTCCGTCTCGCGATCACCCTCTGTTAGCTGTACCCCTAACCCTGAGCCTGGGGACACGGCAGTTGAACAGCATTGTGTGAAGAACGTTGAATTTAACCGGCGACTCTGACGTGCACATAAGCTTTACCCCGCGGGGCTTTTTAGCCACGCTTGTCAGCCGTTAGACTTCGGCAAAGACAACGGCCCGAACTTGGCAACTGCGGTGGGGCTATTTGGTAGGGCTAGCTTAGGTCGGGTTTTCGGCGCATCACAGATGTCGTCGTCACCGTTCAAGTAGGCCGAAGCCACCAGGAGTAGGGGGCTCTACCCCGCGCATCTCAGATTTTCTTCCTGGGTCATGGAATCTGTTTACCGGGATGGGGGAGAGCCAGGCTCATGGGACACTTTGGACCGACCATGGCACCGGCACATGTTGCGGGGGTGCTGCTAGGTCTAGGTGTACCTTGGGTATAAAACATAACTCTACGAGTCCAAGTCTGACACACTTCATCAGTGGACACGCGCAGCCATGAGGACGACTCTAGCACTCTCCAGCTTAGCCGCTGTGGCCCTAGCGCAGGAACTCAAGGTGAACAGCTTCCCCGACTGTAAACATGGACCTCTTTCGAACACCAGCATCTGCAACATGAGTCTGGGTGAGTCGATTCCTTGAAACTTCCATTCCCACATTGTGTGCCAGCTGACGCGATCAAAACCACAAAGACCCTACCACTCGTGCACAGGCACTCGTCTCGCTCATGACAGTGGCAGAAAAGTTGTTCAACACAGGGAACAACAGTCCGGGCGTGCCACGTCTGGGCTTGCCTCCCATCACATGGTGGCAGGAAATTCTGCACGGTCTGGCCACCAACGGCGGCGCTGTCCAGTTTGCCGACTCGGGGAATTTCAGCTTCTCCTCGTCCTTCCCGCACATTGTCAACCTGGGCTACACCTTTGACGACGAGCTTATCACAGCCGTGGGCAACGCACTCAGCCAAGAGGGGCGGGCCTTTGCAAACAATGGCCGATGCGGCCTGACCTTCTTCTCGCCCAACGTCAACCCAAGCCGGGACCCGCGGTGGGGCCGGAACCTGGAGGTGCCGACTGAGGATGCCTTTTACGCTGGCTCGTATGCGAAAGCCATGGTCAGCGGCCTACAGGGCGGAGTCACCCCCAAGTACAAGCGTGTCGTAGCCACCTGCAAGCATGTGTTTGGCTACGACATGGAGAACAATGACGGCAACTGGCGCTACCAGTTCGATGCCAACATCACCACGCAGGACATGGCCGAGTACTACACGCCGGCATTCCGCAGCTGCGCCGAAGCCAACGTCGGAGCCTTCATGTGCTCCTACAACGCAGTGAACGGGGTGCCCAGTTGCGCCAACAGCTACATTCTTGACCACGTTATCCGGGGCCACTTCAACTGGACCAACGAAGACCAGATGATCTTCAGCGACTGCGATGCTGTCCAGAACGTCTATAGCCCTCACCTGTACTCCCCCAGCCGGCCTGCTGCTGCTGCTGCGGCCTTGAAGGCAGGTGTCGACAACAACTGCGGCACCTATTATCAGGTTCACTTACCCGAGGCATATGCCCAAGGCCTCGTATCCGAGAAGGATGTCGACCGCACTCTTGTACGCGCCTAATCGACACTCGTGCGGCTAGGCTACTTTGACGACCCAGACGCCCAGCCTCTCCGTCAGATTGGCTGGTCAGACGTCAACACACCCGCCACCCAACTACTGGCCTACCAGGCTGCAGTCAAGAGCATTGCCATGCTCAAGAACGACGGTACTGCGCCCGTCGACATGACAGGCAAGAAGGTGGCGCTCATTGGCTCCTGGGCGAATGCAACGACGTTGCTGCAGGGCAACTACTTCGGTCCCGCACCCTTCCTCATTTCCCCACTGCAGGCTGCCGAGAAGGTCGCTGGGGCTGTCCACTACTCGGATGGTCCGAACCAAGGCGATCCGACCACAGCAGGCTTGCCGGGCGCTTTGCAAGTCGCCAGCATGTCCGACATGATCATCTACATGGACGGGTTGGACCCCTCAGTCGAGACCGAGGAGACAGATCGCAACACATTGAGCTGGACCGGATACCAGCTGGATCTCATCGGGCAGCTGGCAGAGATGGGCAAGCCGATGATCGTTGTGCGCATGGGGGCAGGCCAGCTCGATGACTCTCCGCTCTTGAACAATCCCAACATCAGCGCCCTCTTCACCGGAGGTTACCCAGGTCAGGCTGGCGGCCAAGCCATCATCGACGTCATTACCGGAGTGGCCTCTCCCGCAGCCCGCTTACCCGAGACTCAGTATCCCTCGTCCTATCTCAACAAAATCCGCATGTCCGACATGACTCTGCGTCCCAGCTCCACGAATCCCGGCCGTACATACCGGTGGTACCAGGGCAAGCCGACCTTGCCGTTTGGATATGGCCTCCACTACACCACCTTTAATGTGTCTGTAGCTGCTGCCGGAGGAAAAAATGACGCTTCTTCTTCGGCCAAGCTCGCTCGTGGAGGTGCATCGTTTGCCATTCAAGACCTGGTCAAAGGTTGCGACCAGGTCCAGCACACGACCCTCGTCTCGAATACGCTCCTCAGCTGCCCATTCACCTCATTGGCATTGGATATTGCGAATACGGGCAAGGTCATGAGCGACTATGTTGCCCTGCAGTTCGTTGCAGGTGACTATGGACCGGAACCGCGGCCTAACAAGACTCTGGTTGCGTACGGCCGCGCTCAAAACGTCACGGGCGGCTCAAGCGCTCGTCTCAGCCTTCCTGCTGTGACAGTTGGCAGTCTGGGACGTGTGGACAAGGCTGGCAACACGATACTGTACCCGGGCAAGTACTCGTTCATAGTGGACATTGAGCCAAGACTCACCATCAACTTTTCCCTCACCGGTGATGCCGTGATGCTCGACCGCTGGCCTACGCCTCCGCCGACAGGCAAGCCTTCCGGAGTGGAATTCATCCCCAACGACTACTTTTTCGGTGAGTTTGGCAGCATACGGGCTGATACAACCTAACCCAAAGGCAGGAGGGAGATCATGTTATTCAATCCCTCGGATGTGTAGAGTCATGTGGGAGGAGAGTAATAGCATCCAAGGCTCGATGTGAATAGGTAATAAATGCAAGGGCACAGTATGGGAGAGTCGAAGGCAAAGCTAAGATTCCATCTATGACAGAAGATTTCAGATGAGGAGAAGAAAAGAGGAAGAAAACTTGATACAAGCGTGCAAACCCAAATCAATACCCTAGTCGCACAAGCGACAGCGAGACCCGCATGCGGGTCGCTAACAGCCAACGCCGTCACATCACACCCCCCCCCCCCCCCCCCCCCCCCCCCCCCCCCCCCCCCCCACCCCCCCCCCCCCCCCCACCCCCACACACCTCCCCCTCGTGATGCGCCGTGACCGCCTCAGGCCCTCCGTCTCAGGGTACTCGTCGTCGTCGTGCGTTTCCGTGTCCTCGTTGAGCCTTTAATGTTTCTCAAGTATAGCTGGTCCGTGCCCAAACACTTTGAAAGAGTGCAGAGCGGACGCCAATTTCGCTCCTAGCTGTAACGAACTTGCTCAACTTGTCCATATCGTGCATGAGCTTCCTCCTCACTACAGTCGCATTCGAAATCGGCTTCCGGTTTGTCGGGTCGCCCAAAATTCTCAGCGCACAGACCTTTATGGCTTGGCGCTGACCCGGGACAATTGCGAAGTACTCGTCGCAGAGTAGGATATTTGCTGGGCCGAACTAAAGGCTGACAGTCATCAGTATTCTCGTACGTACCATGCGTTACTACAGGACGCTGGCGGGAGAGGGCGATTCTCGACTGACGTTGAAGCATGCGCTCGCGAGTGCCTATCTCTCTGACAGACGGATCAAGGAGGCCATCGAGATGCTCGAGCACGTGGTGACGGTGCGGAAGAGGACGCTGGCGGAAGACAACCATTCTCGACTGACGTCAAAGCACGAGCTAGCTAAGGCTTATCTCGATGACAGACGGATCAAGGAGGCTTATTTTCCAGCAGGTTCTGCACAGACTGGAAGCTCTCCTTTCCAACTATGATGTTGTCCGGCCTCAGGATGTGTTCGGTCAGGCTGCAGTACCAGTCCATCCTCGAGATGACATGGGTGATGCCGGCTTGGTTCGACTCTGTCGCTTTCGCAGGGTTTAGGAGGATCTAGATAAGATTAACGGAAACGGCCGTTAAGCAGCCGAGTCATCAATTTGGGCTCCCACCTACAGTCCAACACAAACGCCAGCCCACGGAAGTGCGGCTTGTGGTATGTTCTAAATGGCCAGGTTGATCATGCCCTTGGCCGAGAGGACAAAGTGGGCGACATCACCCAGGCCCTTGGTGATCTTGGCTGCTGCGGCTACCTTCACTTGGCCGTCTTGGACCAGTTTTCTCATATATCTCTGTCGCTCGGCGGGGTCCATACAAAGAAGCGAGAGGTCGTTCGACTGCTTGGGAATCTCGTCCTGGAGTCGGAGAAAAGCGTTGGAGCCCTCGCCGTAGATCATGGTCATGTTGATATCGAAGATCCCGAGGAGACAATATGCTCCGTCTTTCACCCTCGTCGTCTCGCAGCCCGAGACCCAAGACATCCGCCGGCCAACAGCGACAGTCGATAACAGTTCACTGTTCAGGAGCACCTCTACGTCAATCCCCGTGATGTTTTGGGGATATGGGGAATGATAATCGGTGGTTTCATTTTTGTTGCGTAAGTCACCTCTCCTTTCAACTGCCCTTTGTTTAATGAGGATTCAATGTTCGTTCTTTCTGCTAATCTTCATATGTGTGCTTTGCAGGAACTGGATTGAAGGAGTAATCGTTGGGTTAGTGCTGGGTCAGATGGTGTCGTCAGGACGGGAAGATTGTGGTCGGGCGAGTAGTCGGGCTGACCGAGGGACTCGATGATTTGGGGTAGGGGCGGCTTTGGATGAAAGGCTCTAGGAAGGGACGGTGGGACGGTGGGCGATATGGACGAATTTCACGAAACATCATGATTGATTAGATAGCTATATGATGCGGGACCATTGCATCACATGTATGATTAGATCAATTGATTGAGTAGATAGTCTGGGTATGGCCATTGCCATGCCCTTCCCTGTCAGAAGCTCTGACAGGCAAGTGCACGTGCAGGGTCACGTGCCTTGCGCGCGCCCTGCGCGCCTCGGGCTGTCAGGTCGCACGACTCCACATGAAGTGGGTCAGCGATAAGATAAGGAATTCCCATAAAGGGATTCCTTTCTGGGCCAGCCTTCGGCTCGGCCTTTCTCCCTCTGATATCTTCTTTTTAATAATACTGTTGCACATGCATACTGGTATTTTCGAGAACCCTTGTTACCCTATCACTATAGTTTCCCTGACGGTGGTGATGTACGGATTTTAGGAAACATGATGATAGATTGGACAGCCGTGACTTCCAGGTTCCCGGGCAGTGGGCGCCCCAACTCCGATGGCCAGCTGAAGAAAGCAGCTGAGGTGCCAGAATATGGTATGCGGGATAGAAGGCGCTGACCGAGGGCCCATCTGATCGAGGTGGCCGGCACGGAGACGAATGTCTGCGGGACCGGAGGAGCATGGATGGGTCTTTTGGATGGTGCTTGTGCCGGCCAGTGACCACCTCCGTGGTCTGGTTTGCCAGAGACGTACTCCCGAGTGGGATCCATTGAGGTTAGTGCTGAATTCAGGTCTCTTGGATGTCGTGTATATGGCTTCGTTTTCAAAATGTCAAAGAATCTCTCGACTATACGTACGTGATCCGGATTGAGTTCGGGTCCAAAAGTCGGAAGAGGAGAACGAGTGTGCGTGGAGTGGTGTGATGTCCGTTCCTATGAGGGTCTCGAAGAGTTGACAACTGGCATGTCCAAGTCTGATGATATAAGGATAGGATGTGAATGCGAGAATAAGGCACCCGAAAATCGGGGGATGTCCTGAACTTTTATCTTGAAACACAATCCGTGAAGAAACTCTCTTCACCTATCACTCCATGTTGGATGAAGTACGAAGGAATCTTTTCGGGTGAGGTACATTGTTAGATGAGGAGCAAGAATGGACACTCTCCCCAAGGCCCTGATCCACAGCCCTCGTCATGCTCACGGCGAGGGCAGTGGCCCAAAGGAGGAATTGCAAGTAAGTCCTAACTCCCGATCACCTGAACAGGGAAACCGTTGACGGCTCTCGTCAAAAGAACAGGGAAGCTATCCTACTACCACTGCCGATACCACAACAGGTGGAAATAAGGACAGGAGCAGCGGCTTGTTGGCTACGTCCTCCAAGTCTAAAGTGGTGATTGCCCGTGGGAGTTGGGCTATCCCAAGTGACAAGTCGTCCAAGAACTAGGAGACTGTCTAAAAACTAGGGGGAGAATATCCACGTCATCGCCCTTCATCATCGTAGATGAGGGAAGATAGAGAAAGGAAGAGCAAGTTAGAGGAAGGAAAAGTGAGGAAGAGGAAGGTAGAAGAACGAAGAGGAAGGAAAAGGATATTCATAGGAAGACAGGGGGTTGAAGGCAGGGGAAGAAAGTTGTCTGTCACTGCAAACGAAGACCAGTTCGAAGCCAATGAGAGCTCCAAATCACCCCTGCTCAGAAGAACCAAACTAACAAACAGACGGCCAATAACACATCCTGGTTTCACCGATTTCCGCCTAAATCGGATTTAGGGCCTGGAGGGGTCGTCGAGCGTTGTCACACGGACATCGCCCACAGTCCAGGGTCAGGGTCGCAAGGCTCAGCAGAGCCTCAACGCTTGGCATCAGCCTCGAGATGCCCGGTGGCTTCCGGCCGCAACACTCACCTCGGCCGGGCTCTCGGCCACTGGCACTGCTTACCCGAACCCCTCTCGACGCCATCGGGCTAGCGAGCCAACCATGGAAGTGCCGAAGGCGCTGATGAAACACCATGAGACAATCCCAGTCATCCCAGAAGCAACCACAGCCAACCAAGCAAGAAGCAGGGCGCCCGGATGAAGGACAGCGCCAGAAGGAAGATGGAGAATGGATGAAGGCATTCATGAAGATCCACATGCAGACTGCTAGAGAGATGCCTTGAAGCCTCAGGCGACAAGGCTTGATACGTACCTCAAGTACGTACCGATTCCCTTTGGCATAAAGAAGGCCTTGAAGCCCAACCTTCTCTTGGAGGTTGAGAAGATCAACAAGGCCTTCGAGACCAAAGTAGTTTATCAGCTGAATTGAACTACTGTTCCAAGCCCAGAATACTGCCCTTGTCACATCTGCGCACAGCTTGCGACTGTTCCCTTTCTCCTTCGTGCAATTACGTATATCTACATCTACACTCTACCCTTTGCCCGTGATACCGGCTATTACAAGGATTAACCTTAAATGAAATCCGGAAAAAATTCCAGAAGAAATTTATACCCTCGACCTTCGCAGTCGAATTCCGGCCTCAACGTYAATCGTACGAAGACATACGTAACACATGAGAAAGAGGGAAACCGACCTTTCCGACTGTGCAAACGGTTTCGTCATATGACGAAGATATGGTAAAAAAAATGAAGAAGGAAGTCAAAGGAAGTCGAAGGAGGCTTCGGACTTCGGATCCGNACATACGTAACACATGAGAAAGAGGGAAACCGACCTTTCCGACTGTGCAAACGGTTTCGTCATATGACGAAGATATGGTAAAAAAAATGAAGAAGGAAGTCAAAGGAAGTCGAAGGAGGCTTCGGACTTCGGATCCGGATTCCAGACTTTCTTGGGAAGCTCCCAACGAAAGAAAAGAAATTTAAGTAGATTACTCATAGATATCTCTACTAATATACTACCTTTCCATACATACCACATACCATTCTATTCGTTTGTGAACCCTCAATCCAACCATACCAACYAATACCTTCCAACGCCTACCAAGCTAGCCTTTTCCTCAACCTCGAAAGAGAGGGTGATTTTTACCTTATTATTCACCCTGCTTCGGATTTTTCTCGTATCTAAGACTTCTTCGCTCTCAGCTTCACTTCGGGTGCCAAAGACGCTTGTATTCCCACTGCTTTCTGGATAACAAGGGCATCATGTCTCCGTCCGGTGTTCAGCGTCCCCTGGGGGAGCATACAAACGACGACCCTGGCAGTGCTGGGCTGAAGAGTTTGAACGAGGCATTGAGCAAGGAAAAGTATCTGGCAGGGTTTCACGGCGATGCGCTCATTRGGGTGAGTTCATGGTGCACCAGCATTTGTGGCATGGAAGCTAACTCGCTGCAGGATAAAGTCGTCCCCAAGGTCGGGCACATGGACGATATGAAGCGCATCCTAGAGCTCAAGAACGTCCCC
>RANZ01000324.1:0-44098 GCA_009805285.1 Neurospora terricola FGSC 1889 | reverse complement strand
TTCTTGTTGGCACAACTGAGGGGCATCCATCGTCGACGCTTGTTCAGATTGCTGGCAAATAAAGGTGGGTGATTGGCTGAGAGACGCTCAAAGAGTCTAGAGAAACCAGTCCGCTCAAGAAGAGGATAATAGCAACAGATTTTGATGGCTGTAGAGGTGAGGATAGATATCACTGACGGGATGTAGTCGGAATAAGAAAGTGGTGGTGGCGGTTAGCGCCATTCAAAAAGTTTGGAGTTTCATAGTCGATATCACCACCACCCCCTGTCTGCCAGCTTCGTTGATATCTCAGCCAATCACCAGAGGAATGCCCGGTCGTACGCCAGGCGATCACAGCGTCGAGTCGCGGGAAGTACATACACAGTAATCGAGGCGAAGGCTTGGGTGTTGAGGTGCAGGCAAACCGAACGTTGCCCCGCATTGGATGCCTCGCTAAAAAGTGTCGAGAATCTCAAAACATAGACCGGACACTCGGAAATGGTTCACGAACCCGCACGTGTATAAACCTGAAGAGATCAATGATCTATTATTCTAAAGGTAAACAATTTGACTTGTTATTTGTTCAAACATAAAAGGCAGGAATAACTGGGAAAAGAAGGCAAGAACCACAAGGCAACAATCACGTGAGAAGACCCGCGCCCCGACAACAAAACATCCACTGCAACTCATACCACAACAGGCACTCTCCAACTCTTCCTCTTTCCTCTCCTCGTCTAGCTCTGGCCCTTCCAGACGTCCGACTCAACAAGTATGACACTTCATGGACGGCGGTCGTACAGATGACCCACTCAGGAGCCGAAGGCATCTTGTATCACCTCTCCCGTCCCACATGTGCATCATAGCAGGTATCGGCYACTACCCCTAACTACCTCTACTCCTAGACCTYATCACCTCCAAACTGCTGCTGCTCATCCAGTCCCCAACGTATATCCAAACATCGCCTTCACCACCACATCTCCTCAACAAATACCACATCACACCACGCCATCACCCATCGCCCGGCCGCACTTATCGCACCACGACACCCATCGCCCCAGTGCACCACGACTGACTACTTCTCCCATTCTCCTTAGCAAGGAATGCCACCAAGACAACACAGAGCAGACAATAAGCCTTAACCAGGTCTCAAGCGGGGCACTCTTCCATCTCACAAGTCAACACTGTCGTTCTCAATAGTCTTGCAGCAAGTCCAGCAATCACCATGCTGTTTTGAGTGCTACATTTTACGAAGGGGAGAAACACCCAACAAGTTAGCCAAGTTTGCACAGAACACACTCATGAAGCAAAATCAACACTAGGAAACAGCAACAAGAACAACACAAAAAGTTTCAAACTCACCCATCCCTCAGGACACTTCAACTCCTGAGGCGCACACATCCTCAAGCAAATCTCGGGCTTCTCATCGCCGTCGCCGTCCTCCAAGAAGCTGGCAAGGCCATGGTCATGCTTCGTTGACTTTCCCTTAGCTGCAGCAGAAAAGAGGGGGTTCTGCTGCTTCGAATTCGGTTGGTTCTTGGGGACCACTTCAATACGGAGACTGAAAAAGTGGGAAATGCGACGCTGTTAGTTACCTTACATGTATGTATACACACGGTGGGATTGCACGGTAAGAAATGCGCGATGTAAAATGCACGATGCAGACTTTTGTGAAATTGATTGAATTGTGTGATAAGGCAGCGATGCGATTGCAAGGTTGGGCAGCAGCGACAAGTGACTAACGTGATGTCCTCCTCGTAAACGGAAGAGGGGGTCTTGCCGGCCATGTGCTGTGGGTYCTTGGAATTSSAATTCCAAGGCATGGCGGTGATGGTGGTGATGCCGGTGGCGAGGAGGAGGGCGGTGGTGGTTGTGAACTTCATTTTTGGTGAAAGATTGATTGATTTTGATGATGGGTATTGTTGTTCGAGATGGTGATGCTTTCCGGATTCTGTTGGCGCTTGTTGGTGATGTTTCCAATTGCAACGCGAAATGCGAGCGATAATGTCAGTTATATGCACTTCTTCCTCTACTTCAAAGCATACACTAGGTTCCCATCGGAATCCCTATCTCCTCAAGCTATGTCAAGTGCAACTCCAACGAGCACAGTTATTAGGCGCTCGAGAGACGATGCACCAAACAGTTTCAACCTCAACAAACCTCCCGTCCATTGACCCAGTCGGAAGACTAACAAAGAAACACATTCGCCGTTTTCGACCATCAAAGTTCCAGTCAACGATGACAACATCCATCTTTGACTCTGAATTAAGGGTTGTTTTAGGCACAAATGGCTTCGAATCTGGCGCGAACCAATGAGCCTATTGATGGAGTCTCACAGAGGGAACTTTAATAAGCCTTCTGTGCTCATTTTACGTTTCTCTTGTGTCTTTGTTTTGGGTTTCGTTGGTTTCGGTTTCTCTTGTTGAACCAACTCGACCTGTTTCTCTCGTTCAGCCTTCGGACCCGACTGCGACGGTTACCCGATGTGCCGATATTGATGAGACAAATTCCCGTCAATTGCGGGGTAGGATCAACAAAAACAGGGGATGAAGATGGGAGTGAGTGTAAGGAAGGAGAGGAGGTTGGTTTCTTCGAAGTAGGTTGTTCCGACACAATTGATCGGATCGGCCGTCGAACAAAATGTATTAGTTGTATTAGTATGTTGCTCCAGAAGCCATCTTTTGACCTGAACTCCAGAAAGACAAAAAAACACCGGCCCATGCTATGAGAGATCCAGGAAAGAAGTTTCCATATCACACAAAGGCGTAATGATACCCTCGCTTTCCGAACTCTCCCCCTCGCCCTCCAGCTCCTCTTCATCCTCCTCCGAAATGATATCCTCGCCCATCATGGTCGACCTAGTCTCCATGTCACCTGTCCCTTCCAGCCCTGTGACCAAATGGGGACAAACCCCTTCCCCAACCGTCGACCGATGGCTATGAAACGAGCATTGCCTAAACCCAAAGATGCGCTCCTCGCTCCTTAGATTATTCATCGGTAGCCTCAACTGGGGGTTCTTGATCCTTATATCGGCCTTGCTCGCCGCCATCATGTTAAAGTGAATGCCGTAATCCGCTTTGAGTTTCGGGAACACAGCAAACAGCTTCTCAAACTGACTTGACGTGCCATCCCCGCCGTGCAGCGTCCACGCCAGCATTGCCACAGCCCATTTACGCAGCCTGACTGCATTCTCGAGCGAACAGTCCCCGTATAGAAAGGATATGAACCCCGGCGACATATCCCAGTCGCAGCGGAGGTACATATCTTGTAGGGCGTCCATCGAGGCGTCTTGTAGGGCGGGGAGGTCTATTACCTCGGCGAAGAGATGCAGACGAACAAGATTCCAACGGAGCGTGCGCCGGCCACTATCGCTTGTTTCCGCATGCCGGGTAGTTCCGACTCGGGATGGGGATTGTCGCGCAGGAGATATTCGGCTGGGGGAGGAGGTGGGGGAGACTCGATCTCTCGAGGCTTTTTCTATGGCGCTATCGACGTATGCTTGAAAGGCGCGTCGGTCGTAGAGCCAGACGATAAATAGTTCGAATACTTCGGGGGACTCTTCGGGGAGCCAGAGGACGGAGTCTTCGGGTTCGGAGTCGGTCCCGTTGCTTTCTTTCTGGGCGGCTTCGATATGGTCGCGGAAGAAGATGCTGGTTGTGCAAAGAAGCTTCTTGTGCATTTGAAAGTCGCGCTGTTCTTTGCCAACGAGCACTTGGACCATTTCAGATCCCAGACGCCTGTTTGAAGTTAGAAAACGGTTATGTCTTAACACAAATGTGGTAACTTACGACCTGGAGGACCTCCTTGTGTTTCTGGCGCTTTGCTTCATTTTGGGAAACATGATGACTTTTCGCTGAACGATAATCGCCAAAAGACTTGTTGATTACCGGACAGCTGAGTTTGTATACAGAACTCGTACTCGAAAATCATCGATGGCCGTCCTCCATGACACTTCACGGAGCCGCGATCCCGAGTTCCATGTTTCGAAACATTGGTTAAACCACGTCGGCTTATCCAGCTATTGACTGGAAACGGAAAAGAAACATGAAAGAGGCAGTGCCGGGTTGAAAAGAATCCTATGGTTCAAGATTTGAACAGAGTATGGTTGCATTGCCATGGTCGCGTTCCATGTTGATTTTGGATGTTTCGTTTCATGTCGCTGGGCAGGATCCTGAAATGGGAAGAAGTGCCCTGAAGGAGTCGCCAAAGACATGAGCCCCGACCATGTCGGCACCAACCGAGACCCCCGCATTTCAGGCTGGATCCACCCCTAGACGTCAGAGCGTGTCCTGGGGAGGTGACCCCTGAAACGATCTCCTAGCTGCCCCTGTTCTAGGCTCAGAGTCCACTGTCCGTCCGGTTCTCGGCCTCTGGACGTCAAAGAGAAGTGGCGGCGGCAAGGGATGAACGGGCATGGGAAGGGACGGCAAGGGAGAAGGGATCAAACTCAAGAGGCGGCATCGGACAAAGGAACGGCTTCGTTGGAACACCTTATTCAGACGACACAGACCAGGGTTAGGGTCAGCTGTGCCCCTCATTTTCTGACTCACCCCACTTCATGTCGCGATTGGAGTTTCGTCTGTTTGCGGCTCCGAGTTCATCTTTGTCGCCGAGTCCCAACTGCCCAGCCCAGCGACAGCAGGACATCAACCACATCACAGCAAAAATGGCCAGCAAAAACGGACCAGTCCTGCCCCAGCCGGGCAAGGAAAACATCCTCATCACCAGTGCCTTGCCCTACGTCAACAACGTCCCCCATCTGGGCAACATCATTGGTAGCGTTCTGGTATGTTGATAGGCTTCTTTCGCTTTTCCGTCTGCAACCAACCCTGCGCCCTACCATGCGCTGCTCTGCGCGCTTCCCTCCCTGTCCTGCTCCGCGCATATGCCCCGCCCTGTTATCTTCCGCGTCTATCAACTTTCCATCTTGTCCGGCTTCTCCCACAACCTTGTCGCTGACCCAACCCTCTCCAGTCTGCCGATGTCTTCGCCCGTTTCTGCCGCGCCCGTGGCCTGCCCACCCTCTACATCTGCGGTTCCGACGAGTATGGCACCGCCACCGAGACCAAGGCCCTTTCCGAGGGCGTAGACCCCGCGACTCTTTGCGCAAAGTACCACGCCCTTCATAAGGATGTCTATGACTGGTTCCGCATCAGCTTCGACAAGTTCGGCCGCACTCCCACCGACGAGCACACCGGCATCACCCAGGAGATCTTCGCCCAGCTTTGGAAGAATGGCTTCATCGAGGAGCGCGAAACTACCCAGGCCTTCTGCGCCGTCCCCGAACACAACACCTTCTTGGCCGATCGCTACGTTGAGGGTGAATGCAGCATCTGCCACGACCTCGGTGCCCGTGGTGACCAGTGCGACGCTTGCGGCAACCTCCTCGACCCCATGCAGCCCGACAAGAACGCTGCCGGCGAAGACGAGAGCAAGGGTACCGGCTGGCTCATCAACCCCCGTTGCAAGCTTGACGGCTCTACTCCCGAGAGGCGCAAGACGAAGCACCTTTACATCCGACTGGACGAGCTCAACAAGGAGATCACTGCCTGGCTCGACAAGGTTGAGAACGGCTGGAGCGCCAACTGCGTTGCCATTACCCGCTCCTGGATCAACAACGGCCTGAAGCCCCGTGGTATCACAAGAGATCTCAAGTGGGGTGTACCCAGTACGTCTTTACGCTGTGTCCCTCCCTGTTGGGTTTCTTTACGGCCATAGCTAACACGCTCTTTCACAGTCCCCAAGGGCCTCGAGGGTCTCTCTGACGAAGAGTATGCCAACAAGGTCTTCTACGTCTGGTTCGATGCCTGCATTGGCTATGCTTCCATTACCAAGTGCTACACCGATGAGGGTAACCTGGAGGGCAGGAATTGGGAGAAGTGGTGGAAGAACCCCGATAATGTCACCTTGTACCAGTTCATGGGCAAGGACAACGTTCCGTATGTGCCCCCCGTGCTACTCCCAAAGTCGCAACTGTCTTGACTAACACCGTCTATCAGTTTCCATACCATCATCTTCCCCGGCACGCAGTTGGGTACAAAGGAGAAGTGGACTCAGGTTAACCACCTGTCCACGACCGAGTACCTCAACTACGAGGGTGGCAAGTTCAGCAAGTCCAAGGGCGTCGGTGTGTTCGGCAACAACGCCAGGGATACCGGCATTGACCCCGATGTCTGGAGATACTACCTCCTCTCCAGACGTCCCGAGTCTGGTGACTCCGAGTTCAAGTGGGAGGAGTTCATTGACTCCAACAACAACGATCTCCTCAAGAACCTCGGTAACCTGTGCCAGCGTGTCGTCAAGTTCTGCCAGGCCAAGCTCGATGCCAAGGTCCCTGAGTACCCCGCGACTCCCATCGCGTCTCTTGACGAGTACAAGGAGGAGATCAACAAGCTCCTCAAGGAGTACAACGAGCAGGTCAAGGGTACCAAGCTCCGCGCCGGTCTTGCTACCGTCCTCAGCATCTCTGCCGTCGGTAACAAGCTGCTTCAGGACAACAAGCTCAGCAACCAGCTTCTTACCGAGGAGCCCGAGCGCTGCAACGCTGTCATCAACCTTGCCCTCAACCTTCTCCACCTCATTGCTGGTGTCTTGACCCCTTACATGCCCGGCACCGCCCAGTCTATCCTCCGCCAGATTGGCCTCAAGGCTGCTGAGGGTGAGACCGACATCCCCGTTGTCATCCCTGACACCTGGGCCGCCGACGCCCTCAAGGCTGGTGAGCCCATCGGCACCCCTGAGCTTCTGTTCTCCCAGATCCCCGCTGCCAAGCTGGAGGAGTGGCGCGAGGCCTACGGTGGTGAGGAGCTCCGCAAGCAGAAGGCCATTGAGGCCGAGAAGGCTGCTGCCAAGAAGCTGCAGAGGGAGAAGGAGAAGGAGAAGAAGAAGGCCAAGAAGGAGAAGGAGAGGCTGGCCAAGGAGCAGGCTGCCAAGGAGGCCGCCGCTGGTGAGACTAAGGAGCTTCCTTTGAGGTAAAAGAAAGAGGAGGAACGCTAGATATCCATTGGGTGTAAGGGGTTGGTGGGTCGGTTGGTTGGTCGGTTGGTGAAAGGCGTTGTGCTGTGTCTTTGGCGGGTATGGATTTTGCGACGCGCCAGCTGCTTGGTTTTCATTTAGAGACGATTTTT
The DNA here is from genome assembly GCA_009805285.1 of Neurospora terricola FGSC 1889. Lineage (NCBI taxonomy): Eukaryota > Fungi > Ascomycota > Sordariomycetes > Sordariales > Sordariaceae > Neurospora > Neurospora terricola. Next base: position 36,995 of record RANZ01000324.1, on the reverse strand, counting down.
ATGCCTGTTAGATCTGCAAAATAGATGATGATATCCACCTCTGTTGTTTACCATTCTGGTGTTTTGGCCTATCTAGGAAATATGTTTATCAGGGGTTCGGCGTCGGACAGACAACCGTCAACCAGTGGAATTGTGTGGTGTTCCGTGCTGTTCTCCAGCCTGAACGGACCCGGAGCGGAAACTGAGGCGGTCACAACGGAGTTTGTTCCGGAATCTGTAATTGGACGGAGACGTGGGCGGCGGCAAAGACGGTGACGGACTGACGGCACAGCCGGGGCCCCAAGCACCGGATTCCCGGTTTTCCGTGCGCTCTTTTCTCGGCTTTCATGCGGGAGGCGGATTACTAATACGCCCCAAAATTCACCGTGGCAGTGGACGAGAATCTCACCCGTTGATCCGCGATTGGTAACGCAGTTCATCCAGACTTTGCGATCGGCTTTGACCGTGTTTGACAAAGTCTCAAAAGGCTCCAACCGCCTGCGACGTGGTGGGTTTGGTTGGATTCGGATTTCCAATCCAAATGTCTGCGACCATTGCGATGGTACGACGGCGGTACTAGTCAGGTCTTCAAAACCGACCTCTGACTAGTGAGCTGGCCAACTAGTCAGGGACATTGATTCGTACCGGATTCTTGTACCGAGACGCTATATTTCTTACATGCATAGGATATTCAGCTCGGAGGGGTGAAATGCAGCTAAACCATACGCATATGCGGGTAGACCACTATTATCGGCTCAGCATGGAAGACTTTGGCGCCAAGGGTTTTCGAATCAATGTCCCTGACTAGTTGGCTCGCCCGCTAAGTCAGACGGTCGGTTTGGAAGACCTGACGAGTAACTGTCCGCTCGACCACCACGGGGAATCATTCATCCATTCTCCCTTGCCTGCCCTTGTTCGTGGGACAAAAGTGTCAACCCCACATTTGCGATCGAAGACCGTCTGAAGATTTCCATAACCGTCTCTCACTCAGCACCAATTGATGATCCATCGGGGGCGAATCTTCAACTGCCCAGCATGCGATAAGCCGCAAAAAGGAATTGGCCAATGGAAATTGCACCATCATCAACGCGCATTCGACTAGAACTTTTTTCTTTGAGGGATGAAACGGGCATTTCAAGATCTCAAGGGACACCGCTGCTGGGCAAGGGGAAACCGATGATAGTCGTTGAAGGGTGGTTTGTAATCAACACAGTGACATCCCCACTCAGTGCTCCATCATCACCTTGACGAGCAATAACGATGAGTTTTCATATGGCTTTTGGCCTCCCAGAACGGAGAATATAAATGTCATAAACGCCCTTCTTCCCTCATTGCCCTTTGTCGTTCCTGTTTTCCATCAGTCTATCCATCTGTATACCTCATCCATCCCTTTGCGGTACCTCTTTATCCCCACCATCACCAACCACAACAACACAAGAGGTCAACACCAACAACATCATCAAGATGACCGTCGACGCCCTTCAGCAGAAGAAGACCTCCTCCCCTGCGGCCCCGGGTGTTCCCTTCTACACCCCGGCCCAGGTCCCCGCCGCCGGCACTCCCCTCCCTTCCACTCCCGGCGAGGTTCCCACCCTCTTCACCCCTCTCAAGATCCGTGATCTTGAGCTTCAGAACCGCTTCGCCGTTGCGCCCATGTGCACCTACTCTGCCGACGATGGCCACATGACCGACTGGCACCTCGTCCACCTGGGCTCCTTCGCCCTGCGCGGTGCTCCCCTCGTCATCTTCGAGGCCACCGGCGTCCTTCCCAACGGCCGTATCACCCCCGAGTGCTCTGGTCTCTGGCAGGACTCGCAGATTGCGCCGCTCAAGCGCATCGTCGACTACGTCCACTCGCAGGGCCAGAAGGCCGGTATCCAGCTGGCGCACGCCGGCCGCAAGGCTAGCACCAAGGCGCCGTGGCACTACCAGAGGGGCAGGAGCGAGCTTGCCGGCCCCGAGCAGGGTGGCTGGCCCGAGAACGTCTGGGCACCTAGCGCGATCAGCTACAACGAGCAGACCTTCCCCCAGCCCAAGGAGATGACCGTTGAGCAGATCCAGGAGCTCGTGCAGGCCTGGAAGGCGGCTGCTGAGCGTGCCCTCAAGGCTGGCTTCGATGTCATTGAGATCCACGGTGCTCACGGATATCTCATTTCCGAGTTCTTGAGCCCTATCTCTAACGTGAGTTTTACCCCTTCCATCAACTTTTCTTCTAAATCATCAAAGACTAACAAACCAAACAGCAACGTACCGACAACTACGGCGGCTCCTTCGAGAACCGCACCCGCCTCCTCGTCGAGATCACCAAGGCCATCCGCTCCGTCATCCCCGAGACCATGCCCCTGTTCCTCCGCGTCTCCGCCACCGAGTGGATGGAGTACACCGGCCAGCCCTCGTGGGATCTCCAGCAGACCATCGAGCTCGCCAAGATCCTGCCCGACCTCGGCATCGACCTGCTCGACGTCTCCTCGGGCGGCAACAACAAGGACCAGAAGATCAACGTCCACACGTACTACCAGATCGACATGGCCGAGCAAATCCGCGCGGCCGTCCACGAGGCCGGCAAGGAGCTGCTCATCGGCGCCGTCGGCTTGGTCACCTCGGCCGAGGTCGCCAAGGAGACCGTCCAGGAGAAGAACGATGGAAAGGTTACCGTCACGCGCGAGAACGGCGCCAGGACGAGGGCCGATATGGTCCTTGTTGCTAGGCAGTTCTTGAAGGAGCCCGAGTTCGTCCTCACTGTTGCGGATGAGTTGGGTGTTGATGTCTCGGCTCCTGTGCAATACCTCCGTGGGCCTCTTAGCAAGAGGACCAAGAAGTTGACTACCGTTCCTTAAATTTGAAGATGGAAAGTCAAAGGAAATAGAAGGGGCGTAACGTTTTCAGCTTTGGATAGAGTTTAGAAAGAGCGCTAGATACCATTTTAGACGATCATGACGCATGGAGCATTGGACGATCATGACGCATGGAGCATTAGACGATCATGACGCATGGAGCATTTGACGCATTGGACCAGAACTGGGGGGATCACACTGAGAAGGCGGGCGACGGCGCACAGATGGAGGGAGGAGGAGTTGATTGAGGAGCTATGGAGGACGACGAGCCGGGAAAGCATTTTAGATCCAGTTGTTTCAACATCGTGCACCAATCTCTGGAAGCGCCTTTGCCCTTAGGTTCAATGGGACTTAAGACCACTTTGGGTGCAAAAATGGAAAGGAGATCAGTTATAAGCGGAAGGTATCCAATCGCTGATTCGTATATGTATATCGTAAATCATAATCCATGAACGCTGTGTATCGCACCATCTCCCTTTCGCAGTCTCAAAATATCAAGCCACCGGTAACACCTCACCCCTCTGTCTCCTATCCCCATCCAACCTAGCCACATCATCACTTCGAGGTATCACCTCAAATCCCCCTTCCTCTTCTTCTCATCAACCAACCACTCCGCCACACTCCTCACCAACCCCAACATCAGCTCCTGTCCAATCCTCACATACTCCCCGTCCTTACCCAACTCACACGGCACATGCAAAAACACCACCTTCTTCTCCGCCTTGCGCTTATGCAACTCCGCCAAGCTGCTATAGTAAATGAAATCGCAAAGATACCTCCCCGGATCCTCACTTATCACCAACTTTTCTCCCTTGGCCCCCTTGATGTCGTTTCTATACCACTTTGCTCCCGCATTGCCCGCATTGCCCCCATTCCCATCTCCATCTCTACCCCCGTCCTTCCCACCTTTTCCACCGTCCTTCCCACCTTTCCCTCCTACCTCTTTTTTACCACCTCCATCCTTCCCCTCACCATCACCATCACCCTGGGATCCAGCCACAAGCCCAGGCGGCGCATACCCCCTCCACTTTTTGAGTATAACATCCAAATCCAAATCCGTCTGCAGTTCCACCGGACACCCCTTCCACACCCAATCGTCCCTCAGCTGGTTATCTTTATCTCTCAAAAACTCGCCGTCTACATCCCTTAAAGCGTACCCGTCGCGGTGCGCGAGGCGCTCGATTGCCCAGCGCGGTTGTGGGCCGGCCATGCCGATGTGGATGGCGAAGTCGTATTTGGGTTTCTTTTCTTCCTCATTTGCGGCGTCTTGTTCGGAGAAGGGGGCTTCGGATGTTGCCTCGGTCGTGGGCGGGGGGTTGGATGAGGAAGAGGAATCGGCGAAATTGGGCTCCCAAAGCTTGGGAACCAGTTCGCGGACGGTTTTGTACGAGACGTGAATCGGTTCGGGGTGGACGTGCAGGTTCACGCGAGGGATGAAGGGCGGTTTTTGGGTGGAGGGTTGTTTGGCGCGCAGGGGAGGGAGGACGGCGGGCAGGCGGGAGGCGATTTCCCAGGAGGGGTTGAAGGGGTATTCTTGTTTGAAGGGCTGTGGTTGTGGTGGTGGTGGTTAGTTGGGTTATTGGTGAAGCGAGAGGTGGTTGATTTGATGACTTACACCGAAGCCGGTGATCAAGACATTGATCTCTTCTTCGCCGCCGTAGGCGTTGTTAGAGCCCATGGTTGTTGATGGTGGTGGTTATGTTCGCGGAAGTGGGGGACGGGAGGGGAGGTTATGGTGGTTAGCACAGTCGGAGATGGAAAACTATGTAAATGAAGCGATATTGCAGGAAGGGTAAAGACGGCGGGCGATCAATGAATTATAAGTGACTTGGACGAACTGCTGGGAAAAAGGCAATATCATCAATAGATCAGGTAAGTGGAGAGCATAGCATCACCAGCGCTTCATGTGCGGGGGAGCCGACTTCCCTAAACGGATTGACAGCGAGACTGACAGGACGGAGTTCGGGATTCAGATGAGGGGAACCTCCAAGCTGTCAATGTCAATCGAATCACACCTCAGCATTGCATTCCATCGCTTGGGTGACATGGCGCTACAAAGCGCTTCAATCGTCCAGTTGAATGGCGCAGTGCAAGCTGAGGTGCACAAAAGCCAGTCCGAGTGTCTTGTCTGTTCTTTCCTGTCAGTAAATCTTGGCCGTTCGGTGTTGTACAGAAAACAATGTTATTATCCGCTCTGGGGTCGTTAGCTTATGCTTATTTCTTGTACGATCCGAGTCGTCTTGGCCAGGCAGCCGGGTCCACGTGATGTCAATTCACCCGACGGAGACTTTAAGCTTAGTTCGGAACCGGGCCGGTCGAGTCACTGACCGGCCGGATCGCTCCTTCCTTTTCCTTTGTTAGCCCGTCTCACCGGTCTTGTTACGACGGAAGGCACCGTTGCCGGCTGCGGGCGTGACTGCCAGACGCCGGCTTGGCAGCGGTCTGTTCTACCTTAGGTACGGGTCGCATCCACCCGGCATCCAACAACCAACAACCAACAGACTTCATCCAACCCAATTTCAACGTCTTTCCTCCCATCAATTTGCGGTCCGCCACCAACAGCATTTTCCTAATTGTTTTAAGCATAGTCCCAACCTTAAACCAACGATGGCTGCCGGGGTGAAAGCTGACGTCAGAGCCGGCTTCGTGGTTGGCCGTCAGTTCGTCACTCCACAGTCGCGAACACATCAACCGCTGAATCGAGCACTCCAAGCTATAAAACACAAATATGATGTTTTCTTGACCGATCCGACGACAGCATTGCGCTCCGTTTCCAGAGATCCCCGAGACGGGCGGAGATGACGGATCTGACAGGCCCCATCCAATCTCCGGTTTTGCGGGGGAAATCCGGGGTAAGACCGGGCAACCCCGTCCGCCGAAACCGTGGAGTCCATCGACGATATCTCCGCTTTTGAAGTCATTTCAACTTCGTCTTGCCAACGTCGCTTACCGAATAATCTCGGGAAATTGGCAAACGAGCTCCCCCCACAAATTCCCTTCTTGGGCGCCGATATGCCAGCAGTTCTGTGTGGTGCAAGTCCGACTCTATTCATCGAAACGCACGCAAGTTACAGTGGTTGGCAGAATTTGGGCTTTGTCACTAACAACGCGGACCTGTATGCGATTTGATGTACGTTAACCAGCTGGCATATTTGCGCCCAAGAAGGGAATTACTGGGGGGGCTCGTTTGCCAATTTCCCGAGATTATTCGGTAGTCCTCGAGTCAGCCCAGTCAGCCCGGTGTCTGCAAACGAAAACGACATCAAGACATGGTGGTGGTGCAAAGGTCAACAAATTCCAAGGAAATTGGCAAAGAAGTTGCTCAGAACAGCATGGGACGGCGCCGGATCATATGCCAAAAGAGAAATCGCTCGCAAGCTGGCCTTTGCCTCGGCGAGGCGACAACCAAGCCAATCACGATCGTCGTCGTTGCTGTGGCTCAGGAACCTCAGGAACAGGTTTGGAGTCCAGTCCACATGCAACTGCGGGGGACGACTGCATCTCTTGGCTATCACCTAGTCACAATCGGTATGAAATGCGTCGATCTGAGGTCGCACTCAACACGAGTTTAATTCTTGACTGTCGAGTCTAGCCTGCGAAAGTGATCTCGACTCTCGAGTTGCTCGAGAGGAAGCGTCAGGAAACACACTCGTGGAGTGGTAGCTTGCTGGCTGCGAACACGATGCCATCAAGGAAGCGCCCGGGGGTATCATCCTTCAACGTCAACCACGATAGTAGTCCGCTCGGTGTAAAAGCCGGATGTTGATAGGTTGACAGCTTCAAATTTGCGAAATTGCAATGCAATGTTCACCCACATCCTTCCTGCTCAGGCATACTATGTAGGGCGCGATCTTCACCTCTCCTTCCCAGAAGATTCTCTCCCCGGGCGAATCCCCCACCGTCGCCATTCCCAGAGCAGCAAGGAGACCGAGATATGGGGCGGGGAGACCCAGCTTTGTTGGGATATTATGACTTCATGCAATAGCCTTTCACAAAGGACCTGCCCAAATGTCCGCCGAGATGGACACCTCGGTGTCGATTATCCCGCTTACAGCCTTGGCGCTTCTTTCCACCTTTTCTCGCCAAGTCCAGGTACCTCCAGTTTTTGTCGAACCGCAAGTATCTCGAGCAATATCAACGCTGCAAGAAGGGAAACGCATCCACGAAACGCAGCTGGCCCAGAAGCCGGCTTTTTGCACTGCTTTGCTTTATATCGGGCTGCGGTGGGTGGAATACGAGGGTTTGAAACTTGAAAGTTGGAGATTGAACTTGTAGCTGGTGCCGGGCTGGCCCGAACCGCTTTACCCTGGTTTTGTAAGCGCGTTAAGCAACTCTGCTCAAAGACCCTGCTCGTGCAAGGTGCTCCTCAAGCTTTTCCGCAACCCCAACCAATTCTGGGTCATGATACCGTATAATCTCGCGAAACTCATATATCGGAACTGTAGGGTTGAAGGCCCCAAAAGGCATGTCTGCCGTTTTCTATGTGCTTCATGTGCACATAAATGGCCTCTAACCCCTGCATGGCATATACGAGTTTCCCGAGTTTATACGGTAGTCTCCCGGTTCTCCACCCCGGCGATCTTCGTTGCCCATGGCGGTGGGCAGAGTTGACTCTATCCTACCTTGATGCACAAGATTATCATGAGCTGCTGGGGCTAAGCTCATTTTGAGCTTCCTCCCCCAGCCCTCTGGAAACCAGCTGGTCCCAACGCTCTCCAGCTTTTATTCTGGTTCTCCCCGTCCTTCGCCTTGTTCTCTCACTCACTCACCCTTTTCCTCAGGATCCTCCAACGGATCATACCACTTCATACACAGGTTCGACCACAGTCGCTCGCTACTATCCACCATGAAGTTCTCAACGATTCCTGTTGCTGGGGCCCTCTTCCTCGCCGGAGTGAACGCTAAGCTCTCCGGCTGCACCGCCGTTGCTGCCAAGGCCATCCCTTCATGCGCCCAGGCATGCTTCCTCGACAACGCTCCGTCTGTCGGCTGTGATGGCTTCGACTTTGCTTGCCAATGCGAGAAGCAAGCTTCCTTCTTCGCCGCCATTGAGTCCTGCGTTGTCGACTCTTGCGAGTCGTCTCAGTTCCAGAACGTGATCGATGGTGCTGCTGAGGGTGAGTGAAACTGTCTATGAGGGTTCATATTTGCTTTCACATATGAACCGACCCCTGATAATATAACAATGTGCTAACGATGTATATCTAGTCTGCGCCTGTGCTCTCCCCGCCAACTCACCTCAGACCGTCTCCGGTACTGTCGTGTCTCCTACAGGCACTGTCATCGGAACCGTTCCTGCCCAGCCTGCCCCGACAACGATCAAAACCGAGATCCCATCTAGCATCGCCTCGGCTTACCCCACCGACGATGGCAACTTTTCTGGCACCTGGGTCCCCACCGCTTCCGAGGTGCCCGCTGCCTCGTCGACTGGTACCACTCCTCCTGCCGTTACTGCTGGTGCCGGCCGCTCTGCCCAGATTGGCCTCGGCGCCGGCATTGCGGTTGCTTTTGCCCTTCTCTAAGTCTGGGAATGACTGGAACACTGCGGAACGGGCTGTACCGATTGATCAGGAATAAACGAAGTAAACGAGTATGGGGAAATGGGAATGAGCATGAGACACAAACAAATCACGACAGTACACTGAGCAGCAAGAGAATTGACGACTCCGACTCCGACTCCGACGATACCCAAGGATACCTGTGTACCAAACAACAACAACAACAACCTAATTCCAACTTTTCACTTCTCAAAGCCGATACCCATTGCACGCAGTCCCGCTCAGGGCTTATGACGGAGCTCATCCTCACTTCCCACAAGGAGAAGGGGTTTGAGAGGTCTGATCTTGATCAGAAGAGAAACTGAGCGAGGACGGGCAAATTCCATTGCAGGGGTTGATTCCACCACATTAAATTGATGGTTCTAATTCTTGTCGTCGTCGAGAATCTGAACAGGATGGACATCAAGAATAGCTGACTTATATACTATTGTCTAATTTTGCACCTAGCACATACTTATCTTGCGATCATCATAGTAGATGAGTGAGTGACTGAATTGCGTGATGAGAGAGCCAGAATTTAGTCTGCTGGGGTCAAGTGTCACCTAACAGTAGTAGACGCATGAAAAAGGGGTGGGTGGTGACTTGAGAAGGACATTAACCAATCGAAAGCGGCTGGAGTACCGTATAATCTCGCGAATACCGGATTTCAGCTTTCCGTATTTGGGCCGCATAGTACTGGCGGGTACGTAGGGTGCAAGTCCAAGCTTGTGCATTGAAACACCCGCAAGTTACGGTGGTGGGCAATGTTGAAGAGCTTCACTAACTGAGCGGACATATGTGCAGACGTATGCTGCTTGTGGTGCTCACATATAGGCAAGGCCAGGCGCTCGAAAAGGGAAAGCTGGAATCCGGTATTCGCGAGATTATACGGTATCTTCCAACTGACCCTGCAATTTCACAATGGTCCTTCCAAGGCATGACTCCCCTGAAAGAACAGCCCTATCCAATGTCTTTATATGAATGGTGCCTTTCTCAACATCTTGAATAAACCATTGAGACTCCCAGCAGAATGCAGATTATTTTGTAGTAGCAAAGATCTAACGACAAATGGAAACAACGTAGTAACAAGTAGCCCGACCACGTACCGTAACGCCAATCCCGAGACGTAAAATTCCATACCCGATTCTATCCTTTCAAACCCATCTATGCAGACACCATCCCAATGAAATCCTCATGCCAGCCGTTCTTTCATCTTTCCCAGAACTATCAGTCCGATCGCTGATACACCATCACAATCATCCCAACTATACCGGTCCCCAGATCCATCAATCCGAACAATTCCCAACATCACACATCTGAGCTTTCATCCCGTCATCTTTCTACTTGTATCATCCCCTTCCGTATCCGGACAACCCTCAACTACCCCTGCTTCCCCATCGCCATCACCTTCTCATCCTCCCCTCCCTCTACATCCTCCACCCCCACCCTCGGCACCTCATAATCCCTAAACCCACCACTCCTCCCTCCCCTCTCCATCAAAAACGCAAACCTCCCTCCCTCCTTCCCCTCCGGCCCCAGCAAGAAACTCGGAACGTCGGTGTTATTGACCACCTCCTCAAATACCCACTTATCCCCCTCCTCCCGCTCATGGATATTGGACCACAGGTCTTTTCCCTCTCGCACGTAGCGGACTATCCTCTCCTTCTCGCTGTCCATGTTTGTAAGCGAGTCGGCACCCAGTCGATGACGATGGCTAGGCCCATATACCTCGTCGTTTTTGAGGAGAAATTCTGACAAGGTGGGGAAGCAAGACTCGCATGTCCAGCTGGCGTTTTGCAGTGTTTGTCTTCCCTCCCATCTGGCCAACAAGTTCTCAGCCCAATTTCCCTTTCCCATCCACCCTGTCCACCACCTTCCACCCCCAGCCCCAGCAACAACACCAGAACTAGAACCATACCTCAACCCACCCCCACCCCCCATCCTCACCGTCTTCTTTCCCCGATAAACCGTAGCCTGCGGATGTCCCCACTCCACTTCCTTCGACTCTCGATCCACATACCCGGGGCCATACTCGTGAGTGCGAGAGAACCAAGAAGGTCGACGGACGAATTGGAAGGAGTAGTAATGCATTTTGGAGGAGAGAGTCAGGCGTTCCGGGAAGAAGCATTCGCGGAGGAGACCGAGGGTGCGTGGGTGGGGGATTTCGGAGGCGAGGGAGAGGAGGAGGATGTCGTTTTGTTGGGGACGGCGGGGGGATGTCGATGATGATGAGTTGTGGGAGGGGTGGGTTAAAGAGGGGGGATAGCTGGAGTGAAGGTCGTAGTTGAGGTTAGGGTTGGTGGGTGATTCGGTTTCGGCTTCGAGCGAGGGGAAGACTTGATCGAACATGGCGTTTAGGTGGAAGTCTTCCCATGGCGATACTGATCCAGTTCCAGACGCTCTCGACGTAGACGGGGGGCTGAAATCCTCGGGGTATTGAACCTGATGATAGATAATCTTGGACCTATAGGCGTCAAACCGAGAAGGGGTTTCGTCCAGGGCACGTTTAAGCAGCAAAGGCTTGTTTCGCCCCGTGAAGGTCTTGGCACTCTCGACGAGGACGTAGTAGTCGACTGCGTCCCAGGTGGTGTTCAGGCGGACTTCGAGCAGGTCGAGTTCCGTGGTAACTAGAACCAAATCGTAGAGCTTGCGAGGAGGGTCCGAGGGTTGGCGGGGTTGGTAGGGTTTCCACCCGTAAGGGCGGCAGATGTCATGCGGGTTGAGAGAGCTGCCCCAGATTGCTTCATCGTCGTAGCTGATTTTGTTTTTGTCGAGGCCGAGGTTGAAGGGGGAGAAGAGGTAGATGAAGGCCCATATGCTGAGGAGGACGGCGAGGGAGCGGGCGCATTTGCCGGGGTTGGTGACGGGTTGGAGGAGCATCGTGAGTTGGTATTGCCGGGTGATGGTATGGAAACGAATGTGAACAGAGGAATCAGGGGAGATAGTTTCCCTACCAGCCGGAGGCTTTCGTTGAAGTGAAGTGAAAGTAAGATGGAGAGATTTGACGGAATGAACCATTGAACAAACGAAGAGAGAAGGAAAGAGCACAGACGAGAGTGACGTCGAAGTTCCATACTTGGAAACTTTACACCCTGACGATCTCAAGCAACGGGTATCCTACCCCCACACATGGATTATACCCTGGTGGTTGCCCGGTTCCTGACGGGCTGCTTTCAAAACCAGCAGCTGCAAGGGCATCATTCCCTGGTTGGTCGCCGTGCAAACCAAGACCCTTGCCGACAAGGACGCATATCATGAAATCGAGACGCAGAGAAGGGGCAGACCTGTTCCATCGAACGACATCAGAACTTTCTGATAACGAGCATTGCGATTGCGATAAAGCTTCATCTCGGCAAAGACGCCTCTATGGAATATGTTGTGCGCCTTGAACTATTCTTACCATTCTGTTCCTCTCCAAAGGGTGCATCTGATGACTTGTCACCTGAAAGTTTGAAATGCAGATCAAAGTGGGGAGATTGGCAAAGACCAAGGGGCCCAAAGCCGCCCAAAGCTTGGTTGAGCTTGGTTCCAGCAGCCAAGTCGCTGTTTCCCCTTGGCCGATCTGTTTCAAACCTCGTATAAAACCGTAGCGAAGCCGGCGGGAGGTGGTGACCGGTCTCCCGCTCCGGGGGCCGCACGTTGCGGCACATGCAGCGGTTTAACATGACGTGTCGGGGTTACGCGGCCGTAATTTCGGATCGGTAGTAGCATCCTTGCCTTTTATTGGGTGCCGACACGACCGGCGTGGCTGTTCAGATCGGGGTCGTATGTTTATATTGAAACGTAAAAGCCACATTTGTAAAAGCCGGCGTTTGCGTTTGAGAGGTGATGGAAGTTGTTGCTGTCGAACACGGCGAGGAAGGTCGGGATGTTTCTGGAACTCGGGGCCATTGTCGAGGTCTTCAGGGGAATTTTAGGTAATCAGCTCGCCCCTACAAACCCTGGAAATCCTCCCCTACGTAACCCTGACAAGAAGGACAGAAGAACACCCTTGGCCAATTCAAATGAAGCAAGTTGTTTATTGTGCGTAGAATTTTGATACCAGAAAGTTGTCGGGATAATAACCAGGAAGCCTACAAACCAAAAGAACAGCTTACAATGCATTTCATATCCGTGTTCGTCATCACTCCCTCCGGCCTCGGCTCCGGCTTAGCTGCAATAAGCCGGCACAGCAAGCCCCACTATTAGCCGCTAGCAGTGCCGAGGCCGGTCCATCCGCGGCGGGGGTCCGTCACATCATCTGTCATCGATAACCCCGCGTAATCGGACACGGCGCATTCTCACTCATCACCACAACCTTCGACTCACCTCTTTAACTCACCTCACTCGATATCTCCCAATTCAAAGCCAAGCTCAAGCCACAAACAACTTCAATCATCACACCCTTCAAATAACCGCCGAGATGTTCACCGGCATAGTCGAAGAAATCGGAGGTCCGTCACCCCCCCCTTTCCCCATCACCTCTCACTAACCCTCCCCCTCCCATAAAACAGAGGTGACAACCTACACCCCCAATGACCCCCTCTCCAAAAACGGCACAACCCTCTCCATCACCCTCCCCTCCTCCTCCTCCTTGCTCTCCGACTGCCACCTAGGCGACTCCATCGCCGTCAACGGCGTCTGCCTCACCGTCACCTCATTCACCCTCACCCCCTCGGCCTCCTTCACAGTCGGCATCGCCCCCGAAACCCTCCGTCTCACCAACCTCGGCTCTTTGCGCCCCGGGTCGCGCGTGAACCTCGAAAGGGCCGTGCGCGCCGACACCCGCATGGGCGGCCACTTCGTGCAAGGGCATGTCGATACCGTCGCCGAAATCATCAAGATTACGCCAGATGGCGAGGCTCTGACGTTCCGGTTCAGGCCGAAGAATAAAGAGGTGTTGCGGTATGTAGTCTACAAGGGGTTTATTGCGCTGGATGGGACGAGTTTGACGGTTACGGCTGTTGATGATGGGTCCGAGCAAGAGGGCGGGGGGTGGTGGGAGGTTATGCTCATTGCGTATACCCAGGAGCGGGTGGTGGTGGCGGGGAAGAAGGTGGGCGAGACGGTTAATGTGGAGGTGGATATGACGGCGAAGTATGTGGAGAAGAGTTTGAGGGGGTATTTGGAGGGGTTGTTGGGGTCTGCTTCTGAGGAAGCCGAGGGAGAGGGACAGGAGGGCGCGAGGAAGGGGAGGGGGTTGTTGGAGAAGATTGTGGAGGGGATTGTTAAGCAGGGGTTTTCTTGAGGGGGTCGTGAGAGTGAGGGTGGATGCGTGTTGGTTCGAATGAGAGAGATTTTCGAGGTTTCATTAAGGAAGGTTAAGGAGATGAGTATGATACCATTCGTGACATGTACAAGCTCGTGTCCAAGACATCGATATACAAGACATCTACTCCAACAAGGCTCCTTGGCCTCTTCTATGCCTGACGAGTATTACAAGAAACCCCAAACCTCAGCAATCTTCTCACTCAATCCCTTATCAACACTCCTCCGATCAACAAGGTGCGAAAGCATGCTCGCCACCACAGCCCTCTGCTTCTTTTTCCCGTTCTCATCAGTCCCGCAATCCTCAAACGCCTTGACAAGCTGATACGGCGTCTTCCACACCTTCTGGATCTCAATCGCCTTCTCTCCCGACAGCCTCCTGATACACATAAGCATCTTGAGAAACACATCCCCCAGCGTCATCATCTCCGACTTGGAAACCAGCGATGTAAACGCCGGGTAGCTGATATAGTAGCCCTTGGACGGCTCTTTCTCCCGCAGATGCTTTACGAGCGGCAGGTAATTCTTGGCCGTCAAGACCTTGGTCGGAATGACGAACAAGGGCTTGCGCTCGTATATCTCCTTCAGCATACACGTCACCGCCGCCAAGTACTTGATAGACTCGGCAATCGCGTCCGTCTTCCTTAGAAAGTAGCCGTTGACGACCTGAATCGACGCCATAGCCGTGTCCATCGCGTCCTGGTACTTTTGTCGGTTGTCCAAATCGATGTTGAAATTCTCGATGACGTAGATGACGTTCTTCATGCCGGACCGCTTCAGCCGATACTTCTGCTCGCGGAAGCGACCATCCTTGATACTCCCGATGAGATCGTCGAGGCGTTTGCGCTCGACGATGTAATCCAGGACTACCTCGTCGCCTTCCGCGCCTAGCCTGTTAAGCCAGCCCGGTTGTTTGCACTTGGCTATCCAGAGGACGTCGCCGAGCTCGAGACTCCGCATGATGGGTCGGACGCCGAGCTTGGAGAGCTCTTCCTGGATGTGGTCCCGGTTGTTCTTGGCTTGGACTTCGCGGGTGTCGAGGACCAGTTCAACTGTGAAGGAGCCGGGGGCTAGTCTGATGGGCGTAAAGTGGGGGAGACTGGACTCGTCGGGTACGGAGTCGCCGTCTGCTACCAGGTCGATGTACTCGTGGTTTGTCGTCTCTCGGATAATTGGTTTCCGGTCCTCTTCATCGTACTTAAAGTCCTCGTCGTCACTATCGAGGAGGACAATAGATTCTGAAATTGCCGGGCGAGGTTTTGGCTGTTGTGGTCTTTCCTGGGTTGTTGTAGCCGAGACAAACGGCTTCAAGTCAAGAGGCGTGTATCGACTTTCCCTCTTGACTCCGCTGTCTTGACGATTAGGGTTGACGTTCTCACTGCGGTTGGTATTGGAAGTACCGCTGCCACTAGCGATGCCGTTCCCGGACGTAGTTCCGTTTCCATCTCCTCCATCTTGATTAAGTGCTTCGTTCATCCGCTTGACCACCTCCCAACCCTCATCCGTTAAAGAGTATTTTTTTACAGGTCGGCCACGTATATAAACAAGTTCTTTGTTGTCGAGCGTCTTCATGGAATCCCAAGCCGTGTGGTACTTATTTGCCATCGAAGGTACCGTGAAAGAAGTTTTGGAGAGGGGTTGGGCTTTGGCAATGAGCTCGTTCTTCTCCATGTACCCCGATGGTCCCGGCTCTGAGAGAGCCATCAGCAGAGCATATGCGCCGCTGTTGAGCTGCGGGACATAAGGTTTGGCTTTCCTGGCTCTCTTGGGCGCCCGTGATGGTTCTTCATCTTGCCCGCCACCCTCTTGTGCCAGGGCTGCCTCCAATTCCGAAATTCGCTTCCTTTTGGGATGTTTCGGCATGGGGAGCCCAGTTTCCTCGCAGTGTTGCTTGAGTTTGTCGCTAAGTCTTTGGGTGAGCTTGTCGCCAAAGCCCACGAGCACCTTAAGCTCGGCTGGGTGCTGAAATGTTTTAGGACATGCTTTGAGTGACTTGTAAGCCTTCTTGTAAACGAGGACGCCTTTGGTATTGTGTTCACGAGCGGTATCCCACCACTCCTTGACCCAGCCGAGAAACAGTGGGTTGGGGCAATTCTCGTCAGCCATGATGAAGGCCGAAGAATGAAAAGAAAATAGAACAAAATGCCCAATAATTAACGTCTCCAAAGCGAAACTGTATGAAAAAAAGACCAAACCCCCGAGAAACCAAGAGCAAAGAGCAACAATGTTCTTTAGGGGGATGAAGCAAGATGATGACTTGAGGATGGACGATGGTAGGAATGTGCGAGAAAAGCGGGATTCCAAAAAGGCGCCAAAAACAAGTCAAGCAACTTCAGCAAGTCATCATCGGCCCCCGGGTTCAGGCTGTCGTTGTCCGAAGTACAGGCGTTACAGTGAAGGTTGCTGGTGAGACGCGTCTCTCCGATCGACGGCGCGTCTGTCGTGTAGATTGATTTCGGGAAAGCGAGAAAGTTGACCGAGCAACCTGAACGGCGGCAAACGGTGGACCATTCAGGGGACGCTAACATGCACTAACAATTTTGAAGCTGGGGTGCGTTAGCAAACTGAAGCTGGGCATGACGTACGAGTGGAGACTCGGGGTGATTTGCACTAGCGGCTCCCACTATTTCCCCATCCGTCACCTTGCAGCCCCTCATCAGCTCACCTTAACAGTGCCCCAAGACCGCAGAAAGCTCCGAGAGCTCGCATCTTCTTCAGGCTGTGGCGTCTCAGACACTGGACCATTCTTTTGTTAGCAGCCAGTCCCACTTTGAAGTCCCTTTTTTTCTTCCACGAGGCTGCAAACTTTCATGGTCATTCTTTGTTTCGGGCAACTCAGCTCGCGTTGGAATCCCTTGGAACTGCCAGGCCAGTGGGCACACTCAACACAACAATTGTTGCGGCCACCTGCCCGGCTGCGGTGAAGAAGCCAGAACAGCCGGAGCTCAGTGAAACTGTGGAACCTGCCAGACCTGTGCAGCGGCCCAGAGTGCAACACCACGCATCAAAACGGTAAGAATGGAAAGAATGGAGAGGATGAAACCAGCTCATGCGTTTGTTGTTCCCCGGTCAATGTTAAATGTGGACTGTGGATTCGTTCACGTTGCCAGCCGGCAAAATCCAAGCAAGACAATCCAATCGATCTCCATCGTGCACCCCGTTGGCATTCCACATCCCCATCGTATCTGCATCCAGACCTAACTTAACTTGACGGGCTAACTAACCCCTTTCTGTTTCCTTCCACATACTACATACATACATCTGGCCGGCTTCCTCAGCCTTCCACCGCCCTTCGTATCCCACCCCGCTACTTGTATATCATTGCTGACTCTTGCAAAGCTCTAACCCCCCTCCTTCTCCCCTTCTGCTCTTCTTCTCTTAATCAAACTCCGAACCGCAGGACTAGCTGAGCAGAAACAGACAACTACCCCTCCTCCCACCCCGAATTCCCTCCCATGGCGCAACACGACGAACGCATCCTGGCTGCTTCCCAGAAGCATGCCATTGTTCCCTTGGAGAAGGGGCAGCTTTACAAGTACGGCACTGCGGGGTTCCGCATGAAGGCTGATCTGCTCGAGGGCGTCACCTTCCGCGTCGGCTTGCTGGCGTCTCTGCGCAGCCGCAAGCTCAACTCGCAGACCATCGGTGTTATGATCACCGCCAGTCACAACCCCGCCGTCGACAATGGTGTCAAGATCGTCGACCCTATGGGCGAGATGCTCGAGCAGGACTGGGAGCGCCTCGCGACCAACCTCGTCAATGCTCCTAGCCCCGAAGCTCTCGTTCAGTACTACAACCAGATTGCGACCGAGCTCAAGATCGACTTGAGTGCTCCCGCGAAGGTGATCTATGGACGCGATACGAGACCGTCCGGTCACACTCTCGTCACCGCCCTTGCCGCCGCCTTGGACGCTACCGAAACCGAGCATGTCGATTACAAGATCTTGACTACCCCTCAGCTGCACTACTTGGTCCGCGCTACCAACACCGAAGGCACCCCCACCTCCTACGGCGAGGTCAGCGAAGTCGGATACTACAAGAAGATGGCCGATGCTTTCGTTCGCGCCTTGAAGGGCAGGAGAATCAACGGCCCCTTGGTCGTCGATTGCGCCAACGGTGTCGGAGGTCCCAAGCTCGCCGAGTTCCTCAAGCATATTCCCAAGGACAAGGTCAACTGGGAGGTCAAGATCGTCAATGACGACGTTCTGCGCCCTGAGGTCCTCAACCTCGACGTAAGTGGCTCAAGTCTGTATTCTGTTATGGTGATCTTTGATCCTAACTTCTGTTTTCCTTCTCCTAGTCCGGTGCCGATTTCGTCAAGACCAAGCAACGCGCTCCCCCCAAGCCCGCGCCCCAGCCCGGCGTAAGGACTTGCTCTCTCGACGGCGATGCCGACCGCTTGATCTACTACTGGATCGACCCCGATACCGGCTTCTTCATGCTCGACGGTGACCGCATCTCCTCCCTTGCTGCCTCCTTCATCGGTGACCTCGTCCAGAGCGCGGGTCTGCAGGATGAGCTCCGCATTGGTGTTGTCCAGACCGCCTATGCCAACGGCGCTAGCACCAACTACATTCGCTCGCACCTTAAGCTGCCCGTCATGTGCACTCCCACTGGCGTTAAGCACCTTCACCACGTCGCCCAAGGCTTCGATATTGGTGTCTACTTCGAGGCCAACGGCCATGGCACCGTTCTCTTCTCCCCCGATGCTCTGAGAGCCTTCAAGACCACCGAGCCGCAATCCCCCGCCCAGCAGGATGCTCTCACCACCCTTGCCGCGCTCAGCGACCTGATCAACCAGACCGTCGGTGACGCCATCTCCGACATGCTCCTCGTTGAGGTCATCCTGGCGCACAAGAACTGGTCCCTCCGTGACTGGGCCATGACCTACAACGATCTTCCCAACAGGCTCGTCCGCGTCGTCGTCGGCAACAAGGATCTCTTCCAGACCACTGACGCCGAGCGCCGCTTGTCCCACCCTGAGGGTGCCCAGGAGCAGATCGACGCCGCCGTCAAGAAGTACAAGGATGCCCGCGCCTTTGCCCGCGCCAGTGGTACCGAGAACGCCTGCCGCGTGTACGCCGAGGCCGCCACCAACAGTGAGGCCACGGAGCTCGCCAAGCAGGTTGCGCAGATTATTGAGCGATTCGGCGGAAACAGCCAGTAGAGCGGGTATGGTTTTAGTACGAACCCAGATAGTGATTTTGCGGAATATCAAATACGGCGTTTGTGGGTACCTTGGAGCGGGCAAGATATTGATTTATTTCTTAAAAAGCAAGGCGAAAATGGCGAACGTTTTGAGACAGCCGCGGAGTGGCACGAGCGGCGGGAGACGGAAAAACGCGAGGAGTGCCGGGAGAGGCGCGAGTTTCGGGAGCGGCGGCGGGCGCAAACTCTCGGGCAGAGTAATTTCCATCCTCATCCTGATGCGCAGTCCGCTACTCTGTCGTCGTCTAGACCTTTTTCTCAACATAATGATACTTCTTCTAGTACTGACAGCCGCGGTAATCAAGAGTATGGTCACACGTATGATCCCAACCGTCCCAGTCACTTGCGGTTGTCTGACAGAGTATCCGACCACATTGATGGAGATGGCGTTGGTAGTGATCAGGTTCCTTCCAGGTACCCCACCTTACGAACCCGAACCCGTCGGAGCGCGACTGTCCCAACCGAAGGAAGTAGTTCTATCTGGCGGCCGCACCCGCGGGAAGGACTGGGCGCCGTCAACGAGGATTTCGACGACGACGACGACAACCACACTTACGTCGACTATGGCCAAGACCAACCGGAACCGACCCTACCTACATCGGAGACCAAGACGAAGACGAAGAAGACGGACTAGGACTCCTCTTCATCAACCGCCTGCTCTCAGTCACCTACCGACTCAATCCTCAAGTCAAGCGATGACGAAGGCGCAGGATGCCTCAAACCACCCACCGAGACAACAGAGCCGCAGCCGATTTTGGCACCAGTCAATGCCGGTCCAGAGGAGACGTTTCCCAACACTCCCCCCGAGGATGTCATTCCCGAGCGGGAACCCGAGTGGGACGGCATGGCGAGGTCGGAGCCGCCTTTTCAGCCTATGTTTATGGGCAAGCACTTTGATCCGAGGGATCCTTATAGGTATGGACGGGGACCCGGCCGCGGACGTCGTTGAACTTTTCGCGTCGGTCTGTCTCCTTGCCTTTTTCTTTTTCTTAGGTTAAGGCGGGTTTAGCGATTCTATATTTTCTTTGCTTCGTGACATGGCTTTTCATGGTTGGTTGGGTGGTTTGATGCCACTAGTTTAGGAAACAAAAAAGCGAAAATCGGAGTTGATAGCGTGGCGTGCGTGGATATAGAGGATCTCGGGCGAATCTTTGGCCGATGGAATTCTGGTTTCTTACAGCACAGAAAAGCAGAATGATTTCCAACTTGGAGTCAAAAGTTGAGCGGCTCTAGGATCTTCGGTCATCGTCTCTAGGGATACTCACTTGAGGTTTGCTCTCATCTTGCTTCTTGTATCATGTTTTCGATACGTAGTGTACCTAATTTACTTGAACAAAACAACAGAAAACAAAACAAAGGGGAAGGGAAGGAAAAGGATTCAAAAATCGGTGTGGAAAAAAGAAGAGGCTATTCTCAATAGCAAAACAGCGAAGCAGGAGAATAGCAGAACAGCATAGGAGCTGAACTAAGAACATGGGGGCACCTCCCAGTTCCTACAAACAAACTTGT
The DNA here is from genome assembly GCA_009805285.1 of Neurospora terricola FGSC 1889. Lineage (NCBI taxonomy): Eukaryota > Fungi > Ascomycota > Sordariomycetes > Sordariales > Sordariaceae > Neurospora > Neurospora terricola. Next base: position 16,681 of record RANZ01000324.1, on the reverse strand, counting down.
AAACAAATAATGTAAAAACGTACATAAACCAGTTAGTCAGTCAATCACACCTCTCCTCTCTACACCTCCCCTCTGCACTCAGTGGCGCTCTGGATCGTTTATCTCCCGTCAGAGCATCGTGAGCTGAGTTGTTTTGCCGCTTGGGAGTTTGACGTCGAAATAAACTAGGTTGTTGAGCTTGTTGGTAGTTAAGCGCCGATAGAAGAAAGGATGGCTTTCTTTGTGTTGCTACCACGATTGATGGATAACTAACAGAATTTGGTGCATTTCACTGCCAAAACAGATATCGAGGTAACAATTGAGGCAAACATCATTCTTTTCACTGTGTTCATCCCTTGCCGCTGCCACTTCAACTTCACCAACAAAGCAAACAAGGCCATTCTTCCTTTCTTCTCACGGCACTCAAGCACCAACAAGATCACCGAGATTACCAACAAGCTCAGCAAGTTTATCTCGACGTCCATCATGCTTTTTTCAGTCGGAGGTTCCTACCAACAAGCTCAACAAGCTTAATTCGACGTCGGTCGTATAGTATGACGGTAGCTTATTTCAACATCATCAAGTGAGGCGCGGATGCTTAATCCAACGTCTTTTCTCCATGTTCATCCCTTGCCGCCACCACAGTGCCACTTCTTTGACTTCACCAGCAAAGCCATTCTTTGTTCAGTCGGCGTTTAGTACCAACAATCTGAACAAGACTACCAACAAGCTCAACAAGCTTGTTTTGACGTCGGGTATACAGCGCCGCGGTAGCTTATTTTAACATCAAGTGCGGATGCTTAATCCAACGTCGTCTGAGCATCTGGAGGTCATGCTTTGTTTATGTACAAATCAAGGTTTCTTTATTTCCGACACGATCAACAGTCTATTTTCAAGTAGCAACTCTTTCTTCGTTGGTCATCACATCAAATGTTCAAGCTCATCGTCTCATGTTGTCTCGTCGTGATCAAGCATAAAGCATTCCATTGATTTTTATCTTCCGGATGCTTTTGCAATCACGCGCACCCAAACCCAACCGGCCTAACGTATCGCGTTGTAGTATCGTACTTCAGTTAAGCATTGACTCATGTTTTCTCTGTGTATTACAGAGTAAGAGAGTTCCCTTATTGTATGTCACTTCTTTCTTCCGCGCGCGCTTCCTTTCCGCTGCTGGATATCTAAGAAAACCCCTGGTCCCGCTAGAGAGTTCGTAAAAAGAAAAATATATGAAAACACAAAACCCAGGTTAAAAAGCAACCCCTGCTCTTTTAAGACGCCGTGCAATTCCCAATACCCCCAAAAACTTTCGTGAATACTGTGAGCTCAACCACATCTCTTCGACATTTTTCATGGACAAGGGGTGGCTTCTCAGCTCGTCTTGTCCTTGGCTCGTCGATTTGATACTTTTGTCTAGCAGATCCTCAATCAGATGACCAACTAGCACATCTTGTACAAGCACCTGCCCTCAGCCTGCCTCGTGGGGTCTTGGTTCTCGAACTTGTAGTCGATGGTGATGTCGAGATCGCGCTTGTTCTTCTGGTTGGGGCGGTTGTGGAGCGAGCACTGAACCTTCTCACCCTGCTGAACGGTGAGGACGTCCTTGAGGTAGAAGACGGTCTGCTTCCAGTGAGTGTACTGGGTGTGGGGGCCGGTCGAGAAGCGGATGGGCTTGTGGCAGGCGGTGAAGTCAATGTCGAACCAAGCGACAAGGGCGTGGATGAAGTCATCGCGCCTGGCGACGAGCTCGAAGTTGGACTTGAAAGCCAGATCGGCAGTGGTGCAAGTGTAAAGGTCGAGAGTCAAGATGTTGACGGGGTCAGTGACGACAGTCTTGATGTCAACAGTGTCGACAAGGGGCTCGGAGAGAGCAGTCTCCTTAAGGGGGCTGTAATCGAATCCGTAGACGTTATCCCAGACTGGTAAAACGGTGTCAGTAGGAGGTTCTTCACAAAATCAAAACCTAAAAAGGGAGGGCAGGGAACGTACAGCCGATCTTCTCATCCTTGTAGTCGCCGTCCTCGATACCGGCAATGAAGATGGTAGCCTTGTCAGGGAAGATAAGACCGCCGGGAGCCAGGTAACGGTCACGAGCATAGAGGACAGTGTCCAACATGGACTCGTAGAGAAGGAAGTAACCCATCCACTCAGAGATGATGATATCAACCTTGGGGAAGGGAAGCTCGATCTCCTCCATCTTGCCCTGGATCAGGGTGATCTTGTCGGAGAGGCCGTTGGCCTTGACGATCTCGCGGGCCTTGAAGATGATGGTGGACATGTCAACACCGATAACGTGCTTGGCGCCGGCCTTAGCGGCAAACCTATGAGAAGAGAAAAACGGTTAGCAAGCTGTTTTACCATTTTCGGATTGCAGTGTTGGGCGCAATCTAGCAGTGCAAGACGGCACGTCTGCATGGCGCAGGGGATGAGGACTTACATGGAGAGGATACCAGTACCGCAGCCGACATCGAGAACGATCTTGTCCTTGAAGAGGTGCTTGTTCTGGACGATAGAGTGCATGTACGACTTGGTGCGAACCTCGTCCTTCAACATCTCCTCGTGGATGCCTTTGTTGCGCATAAAATCCAGGTTAGCAACAGCAATACTATGAGTGGCCCCAAGGCCAGCTATCAAGCGCGCAGTCCGTGAACCTCGCGATAAGCGGATGGAGGTGTCTCACCATGATGGTTATAGCTAGAGGACGCAGTAATGTTAGCTTCTGTTCTGCCTTTACCAGATGATATCAACGAGAAGAGACAAGATGGTGATGTTCGTACCTGTTGAAGTAGTGCTGCTCGGCGTGATCCATGCTCTTGAGCTTCTGCTCGGCAACCTCAATGTCCATCTGATCGTTGGCCGCCATCTTGACTGTTGTTGTTTGATGCTGTTTGTGTTGGGAAGACAGACAAGAATTGAAGATGAATTGGTGTAAAAACCAAAAAGAAGAATCAAAGAAGAGGAAAGTGCAAAGCTGGAAAATTTGCAGGGCAGCTCAGCGATGGAGATAAAAAGTGGGAAGGAGGATGGAGAGGCAGGTCGAAGGGGAGCCTGATGCTTGTGAAGTTTTCTTCGTCTGCCGCAATGGCAATTGCTTGTGCAGTGTGGACGCCCAGACGGGTCCAGCATGGCCTTGCCTTCCATGCCTCAACTTTTTGCCTGGCCGTAAGAAATTGGGTTGCCAAATCTGATCCACACCCCACTTCTTGTGCTGGGCTTCAGTTCCTGGGTGGTGGGGTCCTTTCCCGCCTGCCCGCAACAAGTGCGAGTCGTCACAGACTTCACACGCACAGGGCTGTCCGACACAAGGCACTGACAGGCACAGGCACGCCTGGCACGACAGCGCGCCGGAACATGGGGCTGCATCCGCTTTATCGCATTATCCGATCTCTTGCCCCGCGACGCCGTCCAATCTTCAGGCTTGTCCCCTTTTGATCTAGCGTGTCTAGCTCTTCTTGGCAGTCTGGCCGTTGATGGGCCTTTTGGACCCTTTTGGAGCACTCCACTGGCCCCCTGGTGCTTGCCACTTTGGCGCTAGTCCGTGCTCCCATGTCGACGTCGAGAACCATTGATATCAATCAGGTGTAACCACCTCGTTTGACTTTCGTGAGGCTTCATTGTTGTTGAGTGTAGTAGGTTTTGGAAGTTGATTAACTTCGCTGATGCTGTAGTATTTTACCAGTTTCTTATTTCCCCTTCAACGCCCTCTAGAGCCATGGAAAATGGACCATCAGTTCATACAATTTTCTCAGGCTTCTTTCTGTATAGGGACCAAAAATGCTTGTGACAGCCTCCTTGCCCTCTTGAGTCAACATCCCCGCAAGGACAAGTCATTTCTTCAACGAACCCTTAATATTTCGCCCAGGTATATAAAGTAATACTTTTCTCTTGGTATTAGTCTCCTCACCCATCGCTTTTCTTGCCGCCATATCTGACTCCGGTTCAATGCACACATGGCCACTATCTATCGTCTAGTGTAACCCAACGAAACCCGGATAGATCAAGAAACTCCACATGTTGATAATCCTTGTCATGACATGCCCTCTTTTCTCATTACATACCCGTGTATTAATGCTTCCGTCATTAGGCCAGGCCTGCCATCTGCATCAGGCGGGTGCCGACCTTCAGGTTGGCGTACTCGTAAGCTTTCGATTCCGGTGGGAAGGTGCCGTTGGCGGCCCAGAGATCAATCAAAGGCTGCATTGGCTCAAGCTCGGCCGGCTTGAGCATATCGAGGGCAGTAGCCGTCAGCACAAAGTGGCTGAAACAGCTGTTGAGTTGCTTCTCCAAATTCAAATGATAGAAGGGCTCCGAAAAGTGGGCCCAGTAAAGGTGAGCGTAGACGCGGAACATCTGGAGGAAGATGGTCTGGCAAATGTTGAAAAACTCCTTGGGAAATCCGCTGCGCTTGCCGATCCAGTCGTCAGGACCCGTCAAAAGTGCCGTCGTAGTAATCTGAGGGTTGTGCGCAAACGAAACCCCCGACGCCTCGGTGGGGAAGATGTTGGTATCGTCAATCTTGCCCGAAATCCACCGCTGCATAAGAGTGATATACTCGTATGCTGGGAGCTCAATGGGCTCAAAGCGGCTGTTTAGCCACGTGTACGAGTGGTTCCTGTGCCGTTCCTGTCAGACATATCCTTGAGGTGCTTCAACATGGGCATTGGGGGTTTCCGTTCTTACGTTCCAGCGGACATCCTGGGGCAGGTAACCGAGTTGCAAATCGACTTCCCGTCCTCTTCCTTTTCGTATATAACTCTGACAAAGTTCCACAAGTTGCGGTAATGCTCAACCACTATATGATTATGTCAGCAGACACACGTGTAACGATAAATAATGAATGAATTACCTTGATGGGCAATCCACTCGCCCTGCTCCACCGTCTTAGGCCTAGCGCTAAGTGTCATGAAGTTGCCCTTGACGATGTGCTTCGCGGCAGTAGGGTTCAGCCACAGTGGTAGTGGCCTCGGAAGGTGATAAGCGTTGAGTGCCTCTTCACCAGTGCCCATCATACCGATCGACTGAGATAGTGAGGGTGAGGCAGGAAGTGGCGGCAGCTTGGATGACAGGTTGGCTGAGCTCTGGCTGGAGACCGAGGGGTTTCTGGGTGAAGACGTATGATGGGGAACATCGCCGGTGGCGGGTGATTCGGGGGTTTTGTTTGACTTGTTGTTTGCCGTGCCCCTCAGGCGGGCATTTCTGGTTGGGTCAGCATCTGTCGACAAATCCAAGACATGCTTTGTATTCAGAACCGGATATTGGAGGATGATGAAGGACAAAGAACGTTCAACCGTAACGGCAGCGTTGTCGTGACAGGACACTGAATGCTGGTATATGTACTGTGCGTGCTGCCCGGCCGTTGTGTCTTAAGTGACCCTGAAAAGACTATGCGACTCGAGGCGGCTCAAGACCAAAAGTGTCGCGCAAGAATGACCGTCATACCCATCACGGTAACATAATGACATATGATGGCTGACAATATGAATATGGATCCCGAGAAACCAGAGACACAGATGACCGATGACCATCCAATCGCAGCCTCTCACAAGTAAAGCCCACTAGGTCAACTGTGGAGAGAAACAGAAGTGACGAGCATGTGAGATGACAGAGAGACATAAAAAAGAACGGGTACCTACATTCCGGAAAAGAGCGACATGATACCGGCTTACACGGGATGTGAACTTGGGTGCTGTAGTAGATAGGACGTGATGGTGGGTGATTGAAACAAGGAGCGATGAGATCTCGGACTGGAGTTGCGAAGAAGACGGGGCTCGACGGAGCAATAAAGGCCGTGCTTGTTGTGTAGTAGGTAGCGATGTACAACTCAAACAGTCAAGTCAATTGAACGTTGAGGATGCTCTCGAATTAGCAGCAAATAGTACGCTAGCGTGGACTGCGTGGTAGAGGTAGTGATGAAGATGGGTCGCTGGACAAGAGAAATGACGGGCAGCGTGTCGCCAGGTGGAATTATTCTGCAGGGTCAATTATGAGAGAAGCAAAGTGGACTTGAAGCAAGGGAGCGGACAGGGCCTCATTCGGTCGGGGACGGGGAGTTGAAGATTTCAGTCGTGAGTCTCAACGATGTCCTTGTTGTGTAAATTGTAACGAAAAGGGGGAAGGAGGAAGCCAGCTGTGACGAATGACGGCGGGGCCAGTGAAACAGACCGCCACTGTCCACAGCCACACCCCATTTTGCAGCTGTCAGTATCGGCCGGCCTATCGGCGTCATCCCCTCCAGTGGCCCCCAACGTGCCCCTGAAAGCCAAGAAATTGGTAGCGGGACCGGGCGCAACCACGTGCTATCGCTCGACTTTCGCGCCTGTTTCCCGGCCAAAGAGCTTTCTGCCCCACATCAGCTACAAGGGGTCAGCGCGATCCAAACAAAATCCCGACTGCGACTACAACTTCACTCAATTCCAGGCAACCACGGGGCAGTCTCTCCTGCCTCTCCATGGTCACTACTGCCGCTCTACACTGCGCGGAGTTAGGTACGGAGCGACGTCAACACTACGGACGTACTTTCCATCTTGTGTAAACGACTGAATAAATGTTTTCAGGTCCGAGTTCGGACGAGTCGGTTGGTTCCGTCAACCACTAATCCAGTCCAGGCAACCGCAGCCGCTTGCTCAGGTCGGACAAAGAATGGGAACCTGAAGCGATGACATGATCAACCGACATTAGTTATCCGCCGTGATTTTGAGTGGCTTACACTTTTCGCAACCGAACAACGCACGCAATCAAGATGAGCTTCCAATCACTCCAAGAAAAGGTCGCCTTTTTCGAGGTGCTGGACACGCTCAGCGAGACCATCAGTGATGATGAGAAATTCGATACCAAGGAACAAGAACATCGCGCAAGAAGCAAGGCTTTCTTCAGTTCCAAGACGAAGCCAAAGACCCCGACGATTCCTCAGACACAGCCGGCAGCGACAACTTCGACTCCACTCTCCAAAACATCGCGAGTCGACATCATCAAAGCCACCCCCGGAACACAGAATCTCCGGAAAACTGCTCTCAAAAATACAAGAGACCCGACCAATGTCTCGGATACTTCCTTTGTTGTAACAGAAACACCACAACCAAGCACAAGCGCAGCTCGGCCGGTTCCCCCGTCGCTACGGAGAAGTGCGACGTTGCCCACACCATCATCAACTAGACTTGTTTCATCTCCTGCTCAACAATCTCCGTCAGGCACATCTTCCACGAGGAAACGAAAGCGCCAAGCCGAGACAAAAGCTGTACCCGAAGCAGACCAGATATTTCGCACTCTCTCGTTCTTCTACATTCCCAATGACAACGTTGCCCCTGCTCGACGACTGCGCATTACCAGAGCCCAGGAATACGGGGCCAAATGGGTTCGCTCTTTGAAAGAGGCTACTCATGTCATTGTCGATAAGCGTCTGGCCTACCATGATATCCAGAGTGTTCTAGAAGCTACCCCTACGACATTTGCTCCAGTCGTTGTTAACGAAGAGTATCCCATAGATTGTATTCAGTTACGCACTATTCTCAACCCGGACCAGGCCCGCTATCACATTCCAGGTCGACCTCCTCCAGCTTCATCAACGATAATTGTGCAGACAACAGATACCCATGCGCTCTCACAAACCTCCAACCGGTCGCTACAGGTCAAGGTCTCGACGGCAAAAAGGAGGAAGCAGGCCCCTAGTTCGCAAGACAAAACACAATCACAGACTGAGGAGTCAGCTCCTCAAGCCGAGTCCGTTGACGTACGAGAGAAGCACGACACCCCCGTGGTCAAGGATCAAACAGTTGCAAACTTGGAGGACGATGACTACATACCAGAACCGAGGCCACCCATCATTCCAAGCCTACTCTCTGAAAGTCATCGCTCAACCAGTAGTCTTCCAAAAATATCATCTCGTCGTCAGAACGAGTTTCCGAAAGATGATCCGAAAGACGAACTTTCAGGATGTATCGAACTTCTACAACAGTACAAAGACCTTCCCTTGGACGATCCTCTAGAAGATGATGCTCAGTCAGTCATCTCTCACCAGGAGGAGACCATTTCTGAATCCGAAATAGAGGAGGGCTCTGCAGAAGAACATGCCCATAGGCGCCGCTCACAAAGAACACGTCGGCCCACTCAAAAGAAGCTCGCATTCGAAAATCGGTTTGCCTGTAATAAGGGTGGGACTAAGGACAAAGCCACTGAATCTCAAAACCCCAATGCCAGGACAATCGAGGTTCTCCAATCAATGTGCGACTATTACAGCCGGATTTCTGATCACTGGCGCACCACCGCCTACCGCAAGGCTATCGCTACTCTCAAACGTCAGCCCACCAAGATTACCACGGCAGAGGAAGCATATCGTCTCCCCAACGTTGGGACGAGACTGGCCGAAAAGATCGAGGAAATCGTCACAACTGATTCCCTTAGACGCCTGGAGTACGCCCAAGACTCCGTACTAGACCACGTTCTCGCAACATTCCTCAAGATCTACGATGTTGGGACAGTCCGCGCCAATAAGTGGATTTCTCAGGGATTCAGGACTTTGGATGACTTGAAGCAGAAAGCGGATTTGACGCCCAATCAACAGATTGGTATCGACCACTACGACGACCTGAACACGCGCATTCCGAGAAGCGAGGTAACTGCCCTAAGCGACTACATCAAGAAAGAAGCAGCGCAGATTGATCCAGCTGTCGAGTTGCTCATCGGTGGGAGCTATCGGCGTGGAGCTGAGAGCTCGAGGGATGTGGATTTCATCGTTACCAAGAAAAATACTACCTCGTCAGCCGACCTGGTCCCCTTCTTCGAGCGGCTCCTCAGCGTGCTCACGGACAAGGGTTGTGTGGTTGCTACTTTATCGGCTCTACATGCAAACCGGAGAGGGAAGGATGGACCAGGCAGTAAATGGCTCGGTTGCTGTGTGCTGCCGCGAGAACACGTATTCACAAGTGACAAGGTGACAACCAGAAGATCTGTCAAATCAGCTTCGTCTGCCACTCCACAGCCAATATGGTGCAGAGTAGACTTTCTACTCGTTCCCGAGACCGAATACGGTGCCGCATTGATCTACTTTACTGGTAACGATATCTTCAACCGGAGTATGCGCCTCCTTGCATCGAAGAAGGGGATGCGGTTGAACCAGAGGGGTTTGTACAAGGAGGTGATGAGGGGACGTGACAGGGTGAAGGTCACGGAGGGGCAGTTGGTTGAGGGCAGAGATGAGAGAAAAATCTTCGAGATTCTCGGGGTCAAGTGGCGCGAGCCAGAGGAAAGATGGTGTTAGCGTTTTTATTGTCTGTGTTTATCTTGTGGTCTCCCTTGAAAATAACCTGTACTACTCTATGATGAGAGCATCACCCAGTACGTCCCGTGTTTGCTATCAAGACGTCAGCTGGGTTCCCCGCTTAGGCCACTGAGCCGCATTTGAGCTGCTTTCAGGTGTCTAGAAACGGGTTCTTGACGTTCCTTCCATTGTTTCTTTTCATATTCAATAGCCCCTCAATATGTCATGACACCTAGTAGTTCCGTTTTTCCGCCCTTGCTTTACAGGAGTGCGAAAGGCCGGGGGCTCTGCTTCGTTGTCTGTATGTGGCAAGGGTGATGAAGAGGGATGCCGGTCAGCTACTGCACTATCATTATTACACGGAGACTTGCAGGGACCACGTTAAGGACATATTCGCTTCCACCCGGCGCCAAGCCCAACAACAAAGGCCAAGCTCCCAGACACTCGACGACAACCGATGAGAACTCTGCCTCCGCCTTACGAATTTGCCATATAACTAATCAACATGGTAACCGATAGCGAAGATACGGAAGCCTTTTTGAAGCGGAATACGGCACGTTCAAGGGTATCTGTGAGAGGTTGATGAAGCTATCGCGCTGGAATTCCTGGGTTCTTTGATCCAAACGCGGAACACCTGCGTAGCCGCTTTGAATCCTGCCGCGCCTTTGTAAATATTGGTGACATGACTCCCTGTTTCCTGGAATCCTGGTTGACGGCGGCGGGGATCCATGTCTGCGGCGAAAGGTAGCTGTGAAAGAACGTCCAAAATTAACGCTGCCTTCAAAGTGATATAAGGCCCAAGGGGAAGATGAAGAGGTTGCCTACATTTATTATCAACACGCTTTCTTCATTGAACCAGCATCATCCTGATCCTGCAGATTCTAGAGGAGTCTACTCGTACACTCATTACCATGTTCTCGTCACTCATTCTCTCCGGAGCTGTTTTGGCTGTGCTCCAGGTACGAAACACCAACCCATCGAGTCAACCATTTAATAATCATCTCACTCACACAATAACCTAGGCCCTCCCCACCACCCTCGCCTTCCCCACCCCTGACGGCAACTTCAACTCCACCATCATCGAAGCCCGCATGATGAACGGTCGGGAAATTTCTCGCGTCGACTGCGACAACGAGTCCAACGGCGGCGGCAAGTGGGGGTACGCATCAGCCAAGGAGGTCGCGGCAGGCGTCAAGCATCTTAATGGGGTGTCGGGGAAGCCGAAAAACGGACCGGGCCCGCAGAATTGTGGACGGGTGAGCTGTAGTTGGGGGGCGGCGATTTTTTGGTGTAATGATGTATGTTTCTGTTATTCCCCTTTTCTTCCTTGCTTCCTTCCTTCCTTCTTTCCTTCATTTTTTTTTCTATCTTTCTTCCCACTAGGTACCTCTACTTGATATTCGCCCATTTGGCCGACATGAACATCATCACCTACCTGTACGGGCACTTAAATTATGACTGCACTTGTTATTACCGGGCAAGTACAGAGACTAACCATGATACCTTACGCTATACGAAAACAGGCACTCCGCGTCGAAAAAGAACTCAACTCCTACGGCGATATCGCCTGGGCGGCCCAGGAGGTCCAGAAAAGATGTCATTATGAAGGGCAGTCAACTGGGACGCCGGCGAATGTTAACAACAATGGCGGGTACCTGAAGGGGGCAGTTTACATGAAGGATCAGTGGAGTGTGATTGTTAGGTTTGACGATAACAACTGCTGATGTTGGGAACGGGAGTGAGGGATGCAGATGTAAATAAGTGGTGTGGTATGGTGGACTGGCTCTAGGCTGTTGAAGGTTCGTGTGTGTATGGGCTGGTGTCTGGTGAGATCTGAGTGGGAGTTGGGGTGAGGGGAGGAGAGGCACGAAGCAAAGGGAGGGAGATGATTGTGGTAGTATGGTGTGGACGCCGTGGATGACTTGTGCATCTATGTCTTGCCGCCTTGACATGAAAGGCCGCGGCAGTCAAATGAAGTCAACGGTATCGTCTGGAACCCTTGTTAGTTTATTGAGTGATTGGAGCCGAGTTACCGGTGTATTACTGAGCCACGCGCCTCCCGGTTGCGGTGATAGATCTAGTTGAGCGAGCTAAATAGGCCTGGGTACCTTACCTACAGGTAGAAATCGGGATTATTTTCCAATCATCATTTAGCAAGGAGTAATACCACATTGCATCACAGTCTTTACCATCTCAGAAGTTGGACGACGACTTTTGAAACTAGATTCCCCGCATAGCTGGTCAAATAACGCCGAGTGACCATGGTGGCCGTGGTAGGTCGTGACTCCCGTCCAAAGTGGGAAGTCAATGAGTGAGATGGATCCTTAGCTTGAATGCTGCACACTCTGCAGTGCTGTTGTTAGTGACGTAACAGCAGCTGAGGCGGAAACTCAAATCGCCTCTAACGTGATGATGCTGCGTYAGGAAGGAAACAACGACCTGGAAGGGCGGGACAGACAGATTACCTCTATACAGAACCCTGCGCTCCGAGTAATCCCAGCCAATTGATGGTAGTGGTTCAAGATCGACTTCCTTTTTGACTGAGTGTCACTGATCAACGAAGTCAATTCAGGTTTGGTCTCATGACACTGCAGTGCACCCAAAGTGCTCTTTCCTCATCAACCCCCGTTCCCTCTTGCCCAAAGTGAAGTAAATATTGACATCACGATCACTCACCATCACCGGCACAACCCAGTGTGCTGACGCAGAACACTCAATATCACGAGGAAGTCGCAAACGAGCCATCAAATCGATCAATGTACCTCTGTTAGTGAGCCAGATCTCAACTATGGTGAAATCGATCGCTCTACTACCCCTCCTAACATAGAGGTACTTTTGGAGGGTGTACTTCGCCTGATAAGCGTGCAGTGCTGGCCATCCACAGTTACAGTAGTTGCCGCCGCGGCGGAAACGATTGAAAGGCATCGAAAGGCAGGAGCGGATAGAAGCACAACACCAACCTTGGAAGACCCGAGCCGAGATGCAGTGACACAGAGGTGTCACGATACTTACCTCTATCATGCCCGACAACTGAATAAGGTAGATTATAGCATGGGGAGCGAAGGAGAAAACGGGAAATATTGTACGGGGCGTAGGAAGTACCTGGATGATCCAGCTGTTGGTGAGCGCCAGCCTAAGTATGGCGAAATTAATCGCTCTACTATCGTCGTTACCTAACAAAGAGGTTGGAGGTGTGATTTGCTCGCCGACGTGCCTGACGATCGATGGAGACGGATGCAGTGTTGAAGACTAGAGTAAGCAAGGTAGAGGTACTTTCGATATGAATACCGGGTGAAGCAAGGTCGTGTCTTTTCCCTATCCGAGAACAGCCACCTATATAGAGGTAGGTACTACAGTAAACACTTTCAGACCAGGGGTGCCGGAACAAACTTGCGCATCATTTGCGAAACTCAACATCTGTTTTGCGAAACTACCTCTACCTTAACCAATAACAAAGGAAGATCACGACGGCCACCCGCACCGTCTTCCTCGTGAGCCCTACTCCGACAAATACTCAACAGCGTCGAACCATTTGTCAAGAGATGCAGCATCATCATCCTCGGACGCATCGAACCATTCTGCCTCTGGATGTCGGTGTGTCTTCTCATCACAAAGACTGGAGGTGCAGTCCCACCCATCTTCCCCCACATATATTTGCCATTCGTCTTCCATCAGTTTTGCCTCCTCATTTTTGCCTTGTTTTTTCAACATTCGCACAATTCCAGCAGCGACCCTCAGCACATCTCCGTGTGTGGACAGCAATACTTGTTTTCTCAACTCAATGAGTTGACGAAAGATCTCCTCCGCCTCCTTATACCGAGCGATACTCACATACCAAGCGCCAAAACTTTCGAGGTTCTCGAGCGTGTCAGGATGCGTAGGGCCTCGGATTTTCTGCTCCAGCTGGCAGTGTTCACGAAAGATACTCTCTGCCTCTTCATACCGCCGTAGATCGCTGCTCACAAATGCAAGGCGACCCAGGGTATCAAGGACCTTAGGGTGCTCAGGACCTAGTACCCGCTTCCGTAGTTCCAACAATTCATGAAGAATATCGTCTGCTTCCTCCAATTGGCCAAGCTCCACATCCAGGTATCCAACCATTTCAAAACTTTCAAGGGTATCAGGGTGCTCCGGGCCTAGTACCCGCTTCTGTAACTCCGATACCTGACGAATGATAGCCATGGCTTCTGCACTCCGTCCACATTGGTGAGTTATAATTCCAAGCTGGTAGAGAGACCCGAGTGTATCAGGGTGCTCAGGACCTAGAATTGGCCTTTGCGTTTCCAAAATTTGCCGGCAGATTCCCTCCGCCTCGTCCCATTTATCTTGATGTGCCAAGACGTCTATACACGCCGAGAGAGTCCAGATTGTTTCAGGGTGCTCAAGACCGAGTACTTTCTTCTGGGCCTCCAATATTCTATAGCGTATATCTTCGGCCTCCTTGAACCGCTTTTTATAGACCAAATTGCTAGCTTGAAGGTTACAAGCCAAAAGTGTAGACGGATGCTCCGGACCCAATATCTCATTATGTCCCTCCACCACTTCATTGATGATAGGCTCTGCCTCTGCCCATTTTTCTTGTTTCACTAAAACATTTGCAATGCTATACAGACTGCCGAGTGTATTCAGAGATGTCAAGCCGTCTGTACTCATGTCGCACTGGTATACTTGACGGTAGAGTCGCTCCGCTTCTTTATAATCGCCTTTTCTGTAAGCAACAATCCCAAGCCCCTTAAGGGTAACACTTGACCCAATAAACTCGGGACCTGTGACACGCTTCTGGGACTCCAGCATCTCCACATATATGGCTTGCGCTTCGTCTAGTTTTCCTCTCCTCACCAGGGATAGAGCATATATATCTCCTGCACGATGGGTATTCGGATTGTCCAAGCCGAGAAGGCTAGTCAAGCCTCGGTATGCTCCAAGGGCAGCTTCTACCGCCGCAGCCACGGACCCGCTGTAACCCAATATCCTCGCTTTGGTGATTGATATTCTGTAAACCTGTTCGTGGTGCTGGCCTAGCTTTTGTACAGCCAGTTGCTCGGCTTTATTGACGATCCTCAACGCCGTCTCGTACATAGCCATGATATCATTGTAGAGCCCGACTTTGTGAAGCAGCTCTACAAAACAAACTGCTTCGTCTACATCTTCCAGCTGACGCGAAGTCGTATTCACCAAGGGCTCAATATGTGGCGTTAGTTCACCACAAACACCCCAATTTTCTGAAACAACTTCGGGATAGTTTTTGATCATCAGTCGCCAAAAGCAGCGCCTCCATTTGTGATCCTCATGCGAAGCTTCCAACCAGCTTCGGGTAAAAGATTGTACAAGGCTGTGCATCTGGAACGATCTTCCGTCTTGAGCCACCGTCACAAGGGAATAGTCGCGTAGCAGGGTGAGATCATCCTCAAATTCGTCCTCGTCATTGCAACTAACATCGATGCTGCTGTCCTCGTTGTCCATCTCGCTGTAGTGTTTCTGGAGTACCCAATCCGGAATTCCCTGGGGCTGAAAAAAGCTCATCAAGGACAACAGCTCAGCCGCGGACCGCCGCTCAAGTCGTATTTGGTCGAAAGTGATCTGCCAGGTCTTTATCTCCACTTCCTGATTTTTTGCATCAGGATTGTGCCGAACCTTGCTGACACGACTGCCAAGAATTATAAAGTTTCTGTTTTCGAGTTTCTCCAGGTATTTAGCACATGTCATCCGAGGCCGTAGTTTGTGGATGTATGCCGCCGCTTGGGAGATGCAAAGAGGGATGCAATTCAGAGCAAGAACAACCTTCCGTGAAATCTCGTCGCTTTCTCCAAAGTCACCGAGCTTTTTGCTGAAAAGCAATCTCGCCTGATGCTCTTCCATCTCTTGGACCACCAGGATATTGTCAGAACCAAGTGCTAGGATCCTGGTTGTGTCTTGACTGCGGGATGTGATCAGGATTCTGCCGTTACCTGTTTGCGGCAGGAACGAATCAAGTGCCCCCGAGTCTATGGCTGGAGGAACGTCACTGTTGGTTCTTTTATCCCTGAATACGAAGTAATCATCCGCATTATCGAGGATCATAACCCATTGCCCATTCTCTCCATCACGCAGCCAGTTGAACACCTGCATGAGCATATCGGTGCTAGCACCATAAGCATTGGGAAGGCCGAGTTTCTCAGAAATACGACGGAACCCTTGGACAAATGTGTCTTTGGTGGCCGAATTTATCCAAAAGATGTATGTATCCGGTGATTCTTTGCAGAGTTGTTCGGCGTAGCGGATGGCGAGCTTGGACTTCCTACAGATTTTCAGTTAGCATGTTAAGGTCTATGGCACGGTTATAACGATAAAACGGTTGAAAACATGAACACATACCCAATACCACCAAGTCCAACAAGCGCAGCGCGACTGGGGGATTTGTTGAGCTTTTTCTGGAGCCAATTCGTAATGATCGGGCGGTCGATATAGTCGGGGCCAGAAGGATGGGGGAGGTCTGAAAACGGCTTTCTGATCGCAGTGACGGGACCGGTTCTGTTGGCAAAGTGGATGTTCATAATACCGCCGTGACTGACCTGAGGCCCGACCACGAAGCTTTCTCCGCTAATTGCGCCATTATAGATCGTGTTCGCCATAGTAGTTTGTGATCTGAGAAGTGAACACAGTAGGCATGAGAGGAAATCGCCGCCGACAGAATGCCTGAAGGGTAGGACAAACTAGGTATACATTGGACGTAGCACCGTTGATGATGTACAAGATGCGTTCTTAGGTGAAAAAGGAGAGAGCAAGACGTGCGTTCCAAGGTGTATTAGGCATCAAAACCAAGCCCCATGACTTGCCGTCGTTAAGCGCCCAAGACACAGCCGCAGCCCAATGCCGTGATGAGCTACCGCACGTTTCCATTGAAACGGGATTTATCCCCGCGCTGTGCGGCCAATTATATCTTGAGAAGGGCCTTCAGACTGACGCCTCAACATGGTTAGCACACCTAGCAAACCACGTAATTGGCCAGTACAGCCTGGGGATAAATCCTACTCGAATGAGAATTAGCCATAGATGGAGAACGACTGATTCAAAACGAGGTTCATTCTATCGGTGAATATTCTCACGATGTCTCGTGCAAAGAACGCAGTAATAGCAGCCCATGGATGCATCATCAACTCAACAGCCTGATGGCTTCACCCGTCCCAACGGGCGCAGCGACTTCGAAGTTGCGATAATATGCGCGCTCCGTCTCGAATTCGACGCCGTATGCCTCCTTATCGATAAGCTGTGGGACGAAGACGGCGATCAGTACGGCAAAGTCGACGGGGACCCGAACATATACACGACAGGGCGGATAGGGAAGTGCAATGTCGTCCTTGTCCTTCTGCCCAACATGGGAAAAGCGAGCGCCACCAGCGCAGCTGCAAGTCTTCGATCGAGTTATCCGCGAGTGTCGCTGGCCCTTTTGGTGGGCATTTGCGGGGCGGTCCC
>RANZ01000323.1:0-45755 GCA_009805285.1 Neurospora terricola FGSC 1889 | reverse complement strand
AAAAGGCGTAATATATTCTCTTTTCTCTCGTAAGATTAATAATATCTTATAAATTAAGGTTGATATTAGCGTGCTATATTAATATTTTAATATTTAAGGATCAAATACAACTTTAATATTATAATAGAAGATATATTAAAAAAGTAATTAAAAAATTCACTTTAGGTAGCATTTATTTTAATATTAAGGCTTTAAACTTCGCTTCGAATTAAACCTTATATAAGGATACTAAGGGGGCGGGGGTACTAATACGGGCCTCTACCTAAGTTTAAAACTATTTTACTATACCGTCTATCTATTCAACCCCTAGTATATAGCGGTAACGACGGCGAAGTACTTAGTTTAAAGCTATGTTTGAAGTAATTATAATACGGGTGGTAGCCTTTAGGCTTCGCGTATAGTATTAGCATTTCTTAATATTACTAGAATAATAGACGATAAGCTTTATTTACCTACTTATATAAAAAATCTAACCGCAATATTAGGACGGTTAACTTTTTTCGTAATCCGCCCAATTATATTTATTTTTTTAGCGTTACCTCCCTATTTACTATCTTACCTCCGTCCGAACGATATAGAGGAGGTAGGTTAAGGTAGACTTATCTAAAGTCGGGCACGTATATATTCTAAATAGAATTATAGGATGCCGGCTTCGGATCCTTAGAATTGTAGTTGGCTTGTCGAACGCCGCCCGCTCTATATACTAAAATGTAAAGGTATTATAATTATAGTAAGAGCGTACAATCAACGCTTAGCAGTACGGTTAATAAAATTAACCTACTTTACTTTTACCTATCTAGCTAACTACAACCTATATATCNTTTCTTATAATCTGCCCAATTGTATTAATCTCTTTAGCGCCGCCTCTATACTCACTATAATGCCTCCGTAACGAACGATTTAATACGGGAGGTGATTGTTCAGTTTTTTAACC
The DNA here is from genome assembly GCA_009805285.1 of Neurospora terricola FGSC 1889. Lineage (NCBI taxonomy): Eukaryota > Fungi > Ascomycota > Sordariomycetes > Sordariales > Sordariaceae > Neurospora > Neurospora terricola. The sequence goes on along the minus strand of RANZ01000323.1, from coordinate 44,821 downwards.
CTACCACGTGATTAAAAGACCCGATTGATATCTTTCTCACTCCTATATATAAGCTTAGTGAGGGCTAGACTAGTAGTTGGGTCGGTGACGACCAGCGAATCCCTGGTGTTGTATGTTTTTTTGCTCCACTTCCATTTTTGTCCATTCTTTTCCTAGTACACTCTCCTTCATTTCTGCTGCTTGTATCATAAATGGCAGAAGCTTAATTGCCTCTTTAACATGATGCGAGGCTACGGGCAAGCTCCCCRTCCAATTGCACTCTCTCCCCTCGTGCGCAAAAGCACCTGCCAAATACGTTGTCCGGTCATCCTTTCGTCAAGATATGCTTGATCCGGAAAAGAAATCATTTCCCTCCATCAGAAGGCCAGCCTCAGCCCTACGGCTCGGTGAGGTTAATGCAAGTCATCCAAGATCGTACCAGATTCATGTTACTACTGCAATGTGCTGACTGGATCGCCTCGTTAGATATGTCCAGAAATGGTTGATGCTGACACGATGGCGGGCCGCCCCTTGACTTGTCATACAATGTCATGCGGCGACTCAGCCGCAAGTTTTGTTGATGTAAATGATTAATGATCATACCGAGGTTGGTCGTTTGGCATTTTTCGACGATGATGGTATTTTGACGAGGTTACTGAGTGGTTTTTGCCAGCTCGTTTGGCCCTTGGTATACCAAACATTATCCGCTCTCAGGGGTCGGTGTTCGCATGGTGCTCGCATGGACTTTGCATGCAAGAGACTCCCTGTTGAGATAGAATAAACGCTAGATAACGGTAGGTAGCATTGACTGAGACTGTTTAGCGATGAAAGAGAATCCCAAGTATGCGGTGGAGGTCTTCCTGGTTGCAACGAAGCAACGACGGCGCAGTAAATGCTAGCCTTGGCTAACCGTCGCCTCAGCACTGCTGACGATGTGGGCACAAAAGCTAGATCGGCTCCATTTTGAGGCTGATAGTTGTCGGCGCGATATCGTCGAGTGTTGTACCTCGGGAGATCAGTCCAATATTTTGGGTTGTTTGTTAGCTTGAGACTTGGCCAAAGAAGTTCAATCAGATGATCAGGTCTCCAGCTCCAAGCTCCTACCATGGGCAAACAGTTTCTACCTCTACTGGGGAGCCAAGACCAGGTCTGATAGCTACCCGGTACTTAAGGTCTGTGTTTGGAAGATACAGTCACCAGACCACCGTGGGGTGTATAGCGCAGTCGACAGATGGGGCGCCACATCCGTTCGCATAGCTATCGCCTCAGAAGCGGTTCGTTCGAACCTTGCTCCAGGCAGCTTCGAGAACTTTTTTGTCACTTTTCTACCATCTCATCATTTTGACTACCTCTAGGGAGTCGTTCGCTTTTGCATACAGAGTACATACTAGGTAAGCTGGCCTCGTGGTGGAGAGGAGTCCGCAAAGTCACAATGAAGCGACGACGCCTTAGTATGTGCCAGCCTTGAACATCCGCCAACCTCAGCCCTAACGCTGACGATGGGGAAGGAAAGGCTGATTCGGCTCACATATTGGGGGAGGTAGTCGTCTTGACCATCATATCGTTGAGTATTATGCTCCAAGAGAGACTTAGACCCTGCATCTAGACTCTTTCAAGGGTCTCGCTTGTCGAGATATTGCCTCTGGCTGAGGTGAGATGTAACTGAGGTCGATGGAGCTGGTGATGACTGATGACCAAGATACCTTAACCGAACTCCTTGAGCCCCTTCGTAGTTCGTACATTCCGATTTTGGGAAGTCCACGATGGACAAGACGCAGTGTTGTCATCAACATCAGCCAGACCACATAGAGGCAACGGGGAGGCCCCGAATGGCCTCAGCCCATCTATAAAGAACCCCAATCCCATCTCGAATTCAACACTCTCTTCCCTCCTCTCCATCAACCAGCACCTCAAACCTCCAGCACTTCTCTATCCATTACCTCACTCAACAACCATCCAAGTTCCAGTTGGATACCCATCTACACCCATCACCATGTAGTTCACCTCCGTCCTCGCCACCTCGATGGCCCTCAAGACCGTCGCCGCCCTCCCTTTGGCTTCTTCTGAAGTCGCAAAGGTCGTCACAGGCGTCCGCGTCTCCTCGAACGAGATTTCTGACGCGATCAAATACAACCCTGCCAACGCCACTGACGCCTCGGCTGTGGCCTCCCGCGGTCTTGACAAGCGTGCTTCGCTTGGTGTCTATATCTGCAAGGACGCGCCTTTTGTGGCTGCCACTTGCCAGCATATCTTTAGCAACCCCGGTGACTGCAGTACGTGATTCCCTCGTCCCCGTTCCCATTCCCATTCCCCTCTGTGTCAGGAAAAGAAACGAGACTAACAGAGATCCCCCTTCGCTTTCCATCTTGATAGTCGCCCTCGACGGTTACCTCGCCGGTCAAGTCTCTAGCGTTGGTCCTGATCAGGGTGCTTACTGCCGCTTTTTCTTGTAAGAGCTTAACCTCTCCCAACCTCTCCTTACCTCTCTCTACCTCTCTCTACCACTACCTACCCATCCTTCCTTGCATGAACACAACGGAATTGTCCACTTTACACCAACTATGAGGTTGTTGTGGACTTGGGGATTTCGTAATTGTGGACGTGGGGGCAAGAGCGTTCTGGGTGGGGAGAAGATGGGGTGGTGGCTGATTGGGGTCATGTGAAAGGGAAGGAGCAACTTTGAGGGAGAAAGATGGCAAGAACGATGTGATGTGTTAGGGCAGGGAACCTATCCAATGGACGGACGCTGCGAAATTATTTCCCACATTTTCTGTGCCTGGGTGATGGACAATCGTCTCTCCTTTTCCCCTATGCCCAAGACTTCCCGTGAGCATCACTGGTTCCCCCCCTCTCCCCGCGGGTAATTGGAGCTTCAACATGAACTCTTCGTCGTCGCTATTCAGTCGGACCATATACGAACATCTTCCTCCTCGAATTCCACATTGGGACTTCGTCTTGCTAACAAGGGACTCGTCTGGTTGATGCGCTCCCACCAGTGTGCATCAATACACGCTTGTCGCGAGGCGTACACCGCTGGCCGCGTTCTGGCAACCACCGAATCCTCATACCTATCAATGGCATTCCGCAACTCCCCACTCGTATCTTCCAGGTGCGGAAGTACCTGTTGCGCAAACTCCAGGACGTCGAAGATGGCATGGTTGGCGCCCTCACCACGGTCTAGACACAGGCGTTAGCTCAGTCCCTTTCAGCTACAACAATGGATAACACAACTTACACATGGCCATAGGATGTAAGGCATCTCCCACAAGCGTCACTCGGCTTGTACTTCGCAGGCCCTTTGGCGGTGCCCAGTCCGACAGGTCGAGTCGCTTTACTTCGGTGTCTCCAGGAGCGTTACAGACGAGTGATTTGAACGGCTCACTCCATGATTCAGCAAACGTCTTGAGAAGCCCGAGTCTTTCATGATTGCTTTCGGGAACCGGGACCGGCGAAGATCGCCCAAGCACGCCGCTGCGGATGGGCCATGAGACGACCACTTGGACAGTATACTTATCCGCCCCCTTGTCTGGGTTGTTTCCGGGCGCATCGAGGACTAGAGGTATTGTCATGTCAACCCCACACCCAATAGATCCCACTGGCGGAACCTGGAATGCTTTCTTACCGCTGATGTAAACATACGACCTCATCGCAGGACAACTCCCTTGCAAGAAGAACGGATCAAGCGTCCTTACCGACTCGATGTCTTCCCTCGAGCAGTCGAGTCTGACACCCATCACTCTCACTGGAATTCGGTACCTCGGATACTGCTCGTCCGGGAACAAAGCACGGCGAATCACTGAGTTGGCACCATCGCAAGCCACGAGAAGAGTCCCTGAGGTTGATGTCCCATCGTCAAATGTCACGGTGACAGAGTCCTCTCGGTTATCGACTTGGGTGACGCTCTTATCCCACTACAACCCCATTCAATCCGGTTAGCATCATTCCACACCACTGAAAATTATCCCATCTGCCCAGCAACGTAGCTCAAAAAGCACCAACCTTCACCTCGACACCCACTCCGAGCAACTCCCTCAATCTTCTCCTCTCAACCCTCACCCTGCTATTCTCTCCCACCTCTGGCACAGAAGCCTTCAACTCCCCCGTGTTCAAATCATAAAACGGGAAAGTTCCCGTTCGCCCGTCCTCAACGGCTTTCCTATCGACGTATGTCTCCGGCAGTCGCTGCACCAGTTCCTCAGGCAGGAGAGAGCGGAGAGCAGCCAGGGACCAGTGAATGGTCAAGCCCCAACCCAGATTTTCCTTCTTGTCTCGAGCCGTTGGACTTGGCTCGCGGTCGAAGATGGTGAAGGGGATCGAATGGAGCTGGAGAGATTGAGCGAGGACAAGACCAGAAATGCCGGCGCCAATGATCAAAACGTGTGGTTTTGGCTTCTGATTGCTGTCGGAGGCGTTCGATACTTCAACGGGGGCGTTGCTTGGCATTTTGACTGGGGTTCACCAGTGGTGATACAATGACAAGTGCAGGCGCGGAGACAGACGGCCCATTCCAGATTCCATGTGAGATGTGGTACCAAGTTATATCTACGGCTTGGCTTGGGAAAATGCACTTACTTTCCGGACAAGGCGGATGCACGTCGGCGTCGGCAGTCAAGTCTTGGGTCGTTTTCTGGTAGTGAGAACCATGCATGTGAGCTGATATTGGTCGTCAGTTTAAGCTCGCTTGTTTGAGTTTTACGGTACAGCAAACCAGATGGGCGCCGTTGCATGAACATGGTGGAACGTGGGTTGCAATTGGGACGTGGAGGGTAGTACCTCAGTCTGACATGCCGCCACAGGGACTGGATCGGATCCCGCCTTTGACCACTCAGGAGCGTGTGTCATGTCAGCTGTGGATAGGCGGATGAGGGGGATAATAAAATGATCGAGGTAAGCCGTCCCATGTTTTCTCAAGGTACGATATCCGGAGATGAGAATATATATCACCTGCATAGCCCTTTCAATCCGCGGATGGACACAACACCACACACAATGGTAGCCATGGGCCCAAGCAGTGACAAAGAAGCCGTGACGAACGTCAAAGAAACGACAGTCAGTCCCAGCGAGAGCCTGGAACTGGACGCAGCATGGACCTACCTCAACGAGCATCGAGATACCAGCGCCGCTGCCGATCTGGAAACCGTTGACCTCTCCTCACTTCGGAGGAAAATCGACTGGCACATTGTCCCTCTTATGTTCCTCTGCTACACCTTGCAGTTTCTCGACAAGGTCATCCTCAATGTGAGCCCCCTTCTCCCATCACATTGCCCAAGTCTGTCACCCGCTAATTTCCGAACTTCCAGTACGCGGCAGTAATGGGTTTCCCTGCCGACCTACACCTCAAAGGCAACCAATTCTCAAACATAGCCACCTTCCTCTTCGTCGGCCTGTTGTGTTTCGAGGTCCCCAACGTCTACCTCCTCCAACGTCTGCCCTCCGCCAAATGGCTCGGCGCCAACGTCACCCTCTGGGGAATCGCCACCGCTTGCGGCGCCGCTGCGCGCTCCTACCGCACCATTTTGGTGTCTCGCGTGTTCTTGGGCATCTTCGAAGCCACCATCGGTCCTTCTCTCATGCTCATTAGCAGCCAGTGGTACACCAAATCGGAAGCTGCTCCTCGCTTCTCATTTTGGTATCTGGGCTTAGGCGTAGGGCAGATTGTCGGCGGATTAGTGTCGTTTGGATTCCAGCATATTGTCCCTAGCGAGGGGAGACTGGCCGGGTGGAGGATCATGTTCGTTGTGTTGGGGATGATCACGGTTGTGGTTGGGTTGGCGGTGATTCTGGTGTTGCCGGATACCCCGATGAAGGCGAAGTGGTTGAGCGAGAGGGAGAAGGTGGCGCTTTTGAAGCATGTTAGTGTCAACCAGACGGGGATTGAGAATACCAAGAGGGGGTTTAGGTTGAAAGAGGTGGTGGAGGCGGTGATGGATATGCAGGTTTGGTTGTTGTTGTTATCGGTTGTGTTGGTGAGTTTTCCATTGTCATGGTTTGATCATGGGGTATACTGACATGTTCTAGTCTTCGGTGTCGAGCGGTGTTGTGACGACATACTCGGCCACTCTCATCCGAAATCTCGGATATGCTCCCAAGAAAGCTGCCTTGATGAACACTCCCTCCGGAGCCGTCAGTATCTTCTTTACGTTGCTTGTCGGTTACGGCATCCGCAAGCAGTCCCATCGCTGGGCATGGATCATTGCCTGCATCATTCCTGCGTACGTTTCCTATTCCTCTTCTGTCTCTCTACTCTCATATCCGTCCTCACCTATTCCCCTTTCCCCTTTCCCCTTCCATTATCCTCCCAGACTATCACTAACACAACCCCCACAGCATTCTAGGAGGCGCCCTAATGTCCTTCCCTCCCACCACCAACCGCTCTGGCATTCTCGCAGGCATCTACCTCGTCAACGCCGTTGTTGCTCCCCTTCCCATCTTCTACAACTGGACCGTATCCAACATTGCCGGAACCACCAAGCGTGCTTTTGCTGCCGCCATCATCAGCGGGTCGTTTTCGCTGGGGAATATCATCGGTCCCCAGACTTTCAGAGCGAAAGATGCGCCCGAGTATAGACCGGCCAAAATTGCGGTTATGGCGACCCAGGCTGGGTGTGCGGTGACTACATTTGGTCTGTTTTTGTGGTATGCTTGGAGGAATAAAACGAGGGATGGGCAGAAAGGGGTGGAGAACGGGGAGGTAGGAGAGGTTGGGGAGAAGGAGGCTTGGAGTGGGATGACGGATTGGGAGAACAAGAGGTTTCGGTATGTGTACTAATTTGGAATAGGATGGGAGTGGAAATAATGCAGTGGTGCACTTGACCATCTGCTTTCAGTGTGTACGCAATCTGGGTATTAATATCGGCCTACTCGGCCAATTCTGTAGAAGGCTGCTCAGGACCAGACCATATCAGTCAGTCCGTTGGCCTCTAGATGCATCCTCCTCTTCTACTTCTGTCCCTCTCAACATCGGCACCCCTTCCTCTTCTTCACCACTCTCCCTCCTACTTTCGCTCACACCCCCAACCATCTCCAAATCCGCATCCTCCTGTCCACCCCTTACCCCTTCCTTCTTCACATCCGTCTCCTTCCCCAAGACAGCCCACAACGCACTCCCAACAATCAACCCACACCCAACCACACTCCACCCACTCATCGTCCGTCCAAATACCCACTTATCAAACCCCGCCGCGAACAACATCTGCGTATAAAGCATCGCCGTCGCCCGATTTGATTGTGTTGCTCCCTTAGTCTTCGTCACCCGTCTTTCCCTTCCCCTTTCACCCTCACCCTCACCCTCACCCTGACCCTCATCACCTCCCCTCCCCTTCCCATCCCCGTCCTCGTCCTTACCAGGCCCAGCCCCCAACCCACTAGTCAAAAGAAACTGCATCACAAACCCAGCAACCCCCAGTCCCACCAATAACGCCCATTGATACACCCCCCGCGGCAGCCCCCATCGAATAGCGGGTACCAAGTCCGTAGCTTCCTGTCCGATGTCCAAAAGGGGACAGAGGAGCAAGGCAAAAAGGGAGACGAGGGTGCACCATAGGGAGAAATAGTTGACGGATATCAAGGGGTGCGTGGAAGGGCCGAGGGCGCGGATGGTGGTGTAGGCTGAGGAGGCGCCGAGGACGGAGAGGAGGGCGATGAGGATGCCTATTAGGCGTTCTGTGGGGGAGACGTCGGGGATACCAGTGGAATCAGGGATGCTGGTAGTTGCAATGGTGGTTGCGACCGAGGAAGGTGCGGAAACCGTGGCAGATGGTGTGTGTGTGAGGTTGGTTAACGTGGGAAACGCGGAGGTGATGTTGTTTGGATTGGAGCCAAAGGAGGGCGAGACGGTTGCTGGTGTAGAGGAGGCGAAGAAGGAAACAGGGCGAGCGATTAAGACGACGCCCGCCAAAGCCACGAAGCTCGCTATCTGCTCTTTCTTGGTAAAAGGGTCTTTGAGGAGAAGGTGAGATAGATAGCCTGAGAGTGAGGGCGCCAAAAAGGTGATTACTGTTGCTTCGGCGATGGGGAGGTAGAGCATGGAGTACCAGAGGGGGAAGATGCCGAACTATCATCTCTTGTCAGTTTTTATTCATTTCCGGAATCACAGTTCACACCTTTGCCACCCCCCCACCACACCCCCACCCCCCCTTCTTCCATTTACCCAATCATCTCCCATTTACCCCTTTCACCCCTTCAACCTACCACAAACCTCCGTCCACGAACCATGCAGCCACGGAAGAAAGAATACGAAGTAGAAATAGGTACTCACAAACCCAGTAACACCCCGCAAAATCAACAACCACCGAACCTCCCTCCTCCCCCACGGCGCAGATTCGATTTTCTTCCAGTGCATGTAGAGAAGCGAGAGGAGGGAGGTGAGGAACATTCGGGCGAAGAGGATTTGGAAGGGGTGCATTCCTCCTTCTTTTTCCCCTTCTCCAGATAGTTCGAGAAGACGAGCAGAGAGGTTCATCAAAGCCCCGAACAACTGGGCGATGGCTACTTGAAAGAGGGGGCGGTTTCGGTGGAGGAAGTTCCTTGCTCTGGATCTGAGGGACGAGGGTTTCGATAATTGGCCAAAGTCATGGCGGAAGGACCTTGAGGGTGACGGGGAGCGGGAGAGGGTCCGACGGATGTGTTGAAATGAGGGAGAGAGGAGTTCGTGTTCGGAGAAGGGGGAGGTGGTTAGGGAGCGGAGGGCTGAGGGCGTGGAGAGGTCGGGGATGTGGAGGTTGTCGCCTTTGCCGGGTTTGCTGGTGAGAGGTGGATTGGGGGAAGAGGAGGACGACGAGGAGGAGGATGAGGAGGAGGTGGTGGGGAGGTTGATCATTGTGTAAGAGTCTTCGCCATCGTAGGGGTTGACGTCCGTTTTGGAGTCGGGTGGTTTATCGTAGCGGGACATGATGCAAGTGAATCAAGGGTGGGATGGTTGATGCTGCTGTACTTTCGTTGATGGAGTCCGCGAGGCGTGAACTGAGTGAGCAATGAAGCAAGATTTGGCAACGAAATGATTGCTGGAAAAACAAACGGCGATGGACAAGTCTATAACACTGATGATATAAACAAAGATGATATACTCTAACCCATCATCAGTCAGATAAACAAGAGCGAGAAACGAGCACTTGATAGAAAGCTGAAGATTCTGCAGACGAAAAGATCAGGTCACCTGCGGATATGACAATTGGGTCAATCCACCGATCCTGTGGTGTAGGTATGCCATCACTGACGTTGACACACATATTCACATGAGGGGAAAGGCGTTAAACCCGGTCGTCAGATGTGATGTGATAGGGCTGTTGTATGTCGGCATCATCTTTCCCGAGTTGACGGATGGGGGTGTCGCGTGCGCAAAATGGTGGTTGGTTAGCTGGCCATGGTCACTATCCGACGACCAACATGGCTCGTTCACTGCAAAAACAAAATGGTGGTCGTAGACATGACTTGAATATGCTCTGGATATCATTCTTTTTGAGCAGTATTGAGGCGCTCAGACATATCGATGAGTAGAAAGCGATATAGGCAAAAGAAAGAGAAACGGGAGGAGAGCTGAGCGAGGGGAAATGGATCCTTGAAGAAATTAAAGGTCATGGCGAGCTGAGCTGAGGATGGGCTGCTGCAGATATGACACACTAACAGAAGTCCTGCGAGGGTTCAAGTACTACTGTTAGTGACTGTTAGCGCAAGCCGCACCTTCCCCGCGTTTCGGAATGAGCTTCCGTCCGGCCAAGCTTCACGCGCGCCGTCAAAATTCTTCCCTTCTCACGACATCTCAAAACTTCAAGTCACTGCAGCGAACAACGTCAGCAAGTACCACGACAGCGGCAGCACGGACTCGAAGATAAATCTCCCTCACATATATGCGATCCGGCGATTTTTCGCAACCGTCTCGGATGAGAATGGTCAGGATTGCGACCACCGAAAAAGCTCGATGCGACGTCATCACGACCTTCATAAATCCCCCACCCACATCACAGGGCAGTGATGCAAGCCGTCAGCACTAATCGTCCTCACCCAGCAGCGATGAGAACTTCGTTTCTTCGCATGGTGTCCCAGATCCATAAGAAGGACGATTCAGCCTTTTACGATCTTCGTCACAGTCTTCAACGAGACATGAAGCTTGCCGGCGACCAGAGCAACGGATACACCTTCACTTTACCATGGCGAATACGACGAACTGTACCAGTAACATACAGTCCAATACTGGTTTGATTGTTAGCTCGAGACCTCGGGTCAACTTCCCTAGGCGTTTTCATGCTGTGAATATGCTTTTTCCAAAATAAAATACACCCTATTGGATCTTGTTAATGCCTTTCGGATCCGTACCTAACTATTCATTTAATCCTTAAGAGGTTCAGGACAATTCGGAAGACATCTCGTCCAGTGTACCAGGAGTACCTAGGTACCAAACTAACAAACAAACCAGCACTAGATTGTACTGGTGACCATGGGCACGAACCAACGAGAATCCTAGTTGGGAAGAATCATTATCTATTACAAGTTACAGTCTTCAAGATCATCAGCCACCGCATCACCCGCCAACCTACCTGAGGTCGACATCACCCATTTTAACGGCCCGCCGCAAAGTCCTTCTCCAACTGCTCCTGGAACTTGATCCACTGGCCCTTGAGCTTACACGCCGCAGTCCAGTAGTTCCCCTTGGGGTCCTTGCCCAGGATGAAGAAGCCATCACACGGCTTGGCCGGCCCGTGCCCGTGCTGCCGTGGAAGTCAAACTTGGAATAGAGGAAATGGAATGGAAGCCTGGACTGGAGTGGAGCACACCGCTCTCCTCCACAGCACCTAGAACGGAGAGCAAAACTCATTGAGGACACTCGTGAAAATGACAACCTGCTAACATTCTGATTCTCTTAGACACAATGTCGTTCAGGTTCGATATAAGGAAACCTTTTGTTCAAGGAGTTTTGAGTTCATTCAATACTTTTTTCATCGAAAAAAGGCGTCCGGAAGTTCATCGCACAATCAAGACATCGGGCGAGCCAACCCGGCCCGCTGTGTTGGACCCGCTCCAAGCCCACTAACAATTTCCGCCGCGCCGTCCGGTTTCGGTTCCGGGCAAGCATCACCCTGTTTCGATTCAGCCCTATTTTTGCTCATCGTGCTGATCAGAATTGAAGCCATTCACAACCCAACGCGATTACCCCATCCACTTCTTTGAGGGAAGTCCCTGACTATTTGCATTGCAAGACGTGCGAAAACGAAACCAAACAACTCCAGCTCAGTCCGGAGCTCAGATTAGGGGTGCATCAATTGAATGGACAATGCCTGGACGATGAATGATGGTGTAATGACGGGACGACGTTTGCGCGGGCCGTCCCTTGATTTGTCTTACAACGCCGTACGGGTGTGGCTGGCACATGGAACCAACATCTCCCTCTGAACAAAAGCAACATCAATTCTTCGTTTTCTATCTTTACTACTTGATGGGGTTGCGCAGACATCTGATAGGTATACATCGTCACGAGAGAAATACATCCCTTGAAGGCCTTCCATCACTGACGCAGCATCACAACAATTTGATTTCGTTCTCTACCTAAAGGGAGCCAAGTTTTGCCCCCAGTTTCGGCCCAAAGGCATTGCTATGGCTATGGGTAGACCCACCAGCGTCGGGTGGTTTGGAGATGTTCTTTTTTTGGTTTGCTGCACCATGGTACTGCAATGCCTCTCGACTGGAAAGTGAACACAGTAGCGGACATGATTTGCCTATCCAGCGTACTGAGGCCATGAGGTTACTCCCAGTGGGTCAAATCAGGACAAGGCCCAAGAACGCCCTCCCCCCAATAAAAGTACAATTTCCCGTCCTCCTCTTCACGCTCATCGCGTTTGACCCGGATACACCTCGTGCTCCCGTTAACCATCTTATCATCCTTCCTCATCAGCCTGCAGTAGCATTTCCCCTCAGCTACACGTGCGTGCTTGTGTCCGAAGTAAAAGACTCCGTACAAACAGTATCCAAACCCGAGCACCCCTTGTTCTTGGAAGTCGGCCCACCCACTGAGCATATCCCTTCCGGCGGTATAGTAAAATCTCCCAAGCGCGTGTAGAACGAATTCGATTCCCACTTCGGTTCCGCTAATGGAACCGTAGAGTTCGGCAATCGCGTTCTCTATAACCATTCTGAGCGGCTCGATCTTTGCGCTTCCAAGCTCGTCGTTGTTGTTGTTGTTCAGGGCGGGGTTTAAGCCGGAGCTAATTTCTTGTCGTCGATGATTCTTCTTTAGCTCTACCAGATCCGCTTTGATGGATTGGAGGTTGTGGAGGACCCCCAGAAGAAGCCTCTTATTGTCCCAGCATTTGGCGTGGACCTCGGCGTCGTCGGAGTCACTGCTGATGCTAGACATGCTGGTGGGGTAAGCGATCTGCTCAGTGATTGTCTACCAGAGGCGTGGGTTGAGGGTCGAAAATGATGGGAGGGAGGAACTTGAGGTATGATTTTGTTTTAACTTCTCGCAGCAAAAACCGGCTGTTACGGCGGCACTGGGGAATCAGAGAGGCTCGTTCCTAAACTGGTTAGTAGAATCGGAGGTTAGAGAGAGGGAAGCGATGGATGGAATATATCAAGTGAATGAAAGACAACAAGTGTTGTGTTTGTCAGAAACAGTGATGTACAAGCATGCATGTAGTGAATACGGTGTCGATTTGTTTGTTTCGTTGCCCAAGTTTGGTGATCGTTAGCTGTCGGCTTGCAAAGATATACCAATACTCCGTATGTGTTGTTCCAGCAAACCCAAAAGAGAAAAAAGGAAAAAGAAAATGCATCTCGAAACCACCCGACGCTGGTGTGTCTACCCATAGCCAGGCATAGAGGTAGCAACGGGTTCCGTGCCCTGAGACATCGCATCGTTATTGCCATCTTCGACCCTCAAAGCTGCTCCTTCCCTTTCGCATGCCCCCGCCTTCCGTTTCTTTTCCAGCACCGCTGATTGGATGGCCACAGCAACGTGATCCGGTAATGGTGTAAGAAACATCAGTCATTCTGGTCTTGAGACGTTATAGTGAGGTGTGTTCCAGTGAAAACATTCAGACTTGGTGTTTTGGTGCGACCTTTCACACCGACGGCTAGCAACCACCAAACTTAAACAAAAGAAAACTGAACCACTGCACAAGACAATGCTTGCATGCGCGCTTGTACGTCCGTTTTTCCCCCCTCAAACGCAACAGCTTCTGTCTCCATTCACCTGAAATATTCCATCTTCTACTCATGTTTCCTTGGGTTTCCAATTCTACTCATGATCTAGCCTTCTCGAACTCTTGCTTCAGAGATCATGCATATTCCAGTATCGCCACGACAGCCAGCGCTCACATTGATATTGGTGTATATTTGACATGTAGCCGGCCCTTAAGCTAGTCACTTCAAACTTCCCCCTCCTTCCCTCCGGGCCTCGGCAATTCATCACCTAAGTTTGATCGCTACCTAGTCAAACCAACATGGCCAGCCACAACAATAACGCCAATCTATTAACGGTCCAAGCTTCACTCTATGAACTGAGTCAGCACGTCTTGACGGTGCAGCAAAAGATCCGAGTCCTCAATCAGGATATCGAAGTGTTGAAGAATAGCGGACAGGAGATTGTGACTCCAGATCCCGACTCTAGCCCCCCAGCGGCCCATGACAACAGAGTCGAGCTGGAGAGCATCGAGCTGGAGAGCATCGAGCTGGAGAACATCGAGCTGGAGGACATCGAGCTGGAGAGCATGCAGACAGAACCGGTCGAGGTGGTGGATAACGCCACCCAGCTTTCCAGAGTGATGATGGACGCAATTACCGGACTCTACGGTTGCGTCAGCTGCATCGACATCCCCCCAGAGTTTGTTTTCAGCGCGCTCGTAGGCCTTTACCACTCCCCCAGGGATAGGCGCATGTTGGAAAGATGGGAGGACTTTCAAAGACACGGGGTGCTCGATTTCAGCTATTGCTTGCATGGTATCCTCTACTGGGGACACGATGATGATGATCATTCACGAAATCTGCGTGTAGCCGATGGAACATGTTATTGTAGGCCGAATTTGAGAACGGTGAATAATGTCCCGATCAACCGGACCACGAGGTGCATCCGGGTGAAAAGAGATGGACGGAAAGATAAAGATGGGAAGTTGTGCTTTTCTTGGGGGAAGAGGGTGGGACCTTGCCAGGATTTGACCAAGTGGGAGTAAGGGGATGGCATGGCTGCGGGATCAAACTGATTTCCAGAGACCCCATAGAAGAGTGTTGATGGAAAACAAGAGAAGGATGGAAGATGGACGGATGGGATCAGATGGCAGACAGAGCCGCAACAAGACTGGAGCTGAGTGCCAAGGACAGATTGTCGGGATCAGTTGAGAACGAGACAACCACTGCAGGGAAGCGAATTGATCTGAGCGCGACCTGACCGGCATTTGAATTGCTCCTTCCCGTTCATTCCTCTCCCACGTTTCCACTTTCCCTCTCTCTACCTGTGATGACTAAACTTCCCACTGCAGTGCATGACCCCGCCATGAAGAGGACTCGTGATCAAAAGAGCAGAGGGAAGGAAGGAAGCTGTCTCGGAAACCACAAGCCCGTGGATTGTTCTGGATGGCCTTTCCTGGATTCGTGCATCTCGGCTCGGAGCGTCACTTTGCGGATTTTACGTACGTACCTCTCTAGACACCAAGGTCCGAAGAATCTGCAGCACCGAGGACGCGCATGCGTCTGGTACGCTTGTTCTCTTGCGTCCGTGACGGTCCGTCGGGTGCCTCGACTGGTTGACTCATACGAACACATACCTCTGCATTAAATTTTCGTCCCTACATAAACCCTTTTTTCCCCCACATTTCCCTCTCTTCCCCTCTTTTTGCTCGCCCATCAATTCCACACTCTCCCGTCCTTCAACTTGCAAATCATCGACACCACCCATCTCGACCACACCCATCCCGGTCAACATGGGAGCCGGAACGGCCAAACCCGTCCGGGGCCCAAAGGACGACCTCGAAGTCCGTAGGACCGGTCATCCTGCCAATAATGTAAGATAGATCACAAAATATGGGAATGATGAGATGTGTATTGAGTGATCCAGCTAACTGCTACAGAAGGGAGCCAACCATATAGCTGGCGATCACAAACATGGTCCAGAGTGCTACACACGGAAAGGGCTCGGGAGCGTGTGGCCAGGCGGCATTGGGAAGGCCCTGTGGCAGGAGGAAGAGGCGATCCGCGCCGTAAACTCCCAGAATCTCCTCACAGATAATCGCTTGCAAGAACCTTCGAACCAGCCATCATCGAGCCGTCGTGGCCAGTCTACCTACCTAGGCACCTCTACGAACGTCAACGTGATTCCCCCGACCAAGGTGCAGTTAGTCGAAGAGGTCGAAGAGGTCGAAGAAGACGAGTGCCCGGGTCCAGAAGGCGATATCCCGGATCTGGAACCCAAGGTGTCAACCAGGTTCGACAAGGCGTTTCAAACTATCACCGGCAAACCAGAATACTCGGAAGCGTGGAAAAAGGATGAGTTGACCGAGGCCGAGGTTTGGGAGTTACTTTATTATGTAAGTTATGGGTCAAAACAAGTGGAGGTGATGGATGATTTCGAGGAGACATATGAAAAAAGGAATGCTGAGTGGTTGCGCCTTGAGCAATTGAGGATCGACAAGGCCAGAGCTGCACGCAAAGCCGCTGAGCTCCGCGCTCGGGAGGAGTGGTGGAAGCAATTCGAGCAGGCCCAGAAGGAGGTAGATGAGAATATGAAGCGGTGGGAGCTGCGGAAGAAGGAGGAGGAGGAGGATTTGGACACCAACACCAACACCAACAACGCGCAACACATCCAAGCGAACAAGAAGGATGAGATGGTGCCCGAGCCCGATTCTGCGACGGTACATAATTCTAGGCCAAAAGAACWGAAGCTGGGGGTGATACTCCCGGACACTAATGACGATAGGAGTATTGCGACGTTGCGCCTTGAGAAATTGAGGAGAATTCCGCCCCTCTATGCTGCTAGGGTCCGTGTTCTGGAGGAGCGGACGAAGCGGCTCGATGAGCGGAAGAAGGAGGAGGAGAAGGAGTGCCGTACAATTCTAGAATTTGAGCTAAGCTATGTAATACGCACGGCGATATTTTCGGCTTGCTGGCCGGATTATGCGGGCCTCTGGCCGGAATTGTATGCCCATGTAATCGGCTGCTATTCCTGCGGAGCCAGCTCTGACCTCGACGCATCAATCAGCAACGACACACATTGCCTAAGACACGGCCAAGCGATCCACGAGAATGGAGAAACACTTGAGCCTGATTCTACGACGGTAGCTTATCCTGGACACCTTTCGGTATCGCCTGAAGAGCGTCACGCTCTTTTCGACCTTTTGGATGAGCTGGAGAAACTGCTGAAAGAGGAGAAGGAAATGGAGGAGTTCAAGAAGGCGGAGACTCGTACTTTTCCGCAAGAAGAAGAAGAGGAGGAGGACGAGGAGGAGGAGGAGGAGGAGGAGGAGGGAGATACAGACGGTTCGTCTTCATACGGATCCAGCTCCGACTTCGACGAATTTTCCGACAGCGACACAAATAGCCTAGGTCACGAGCAAGCGGTCCGAGAGTCTAGGGAGACACCCAAGCCCAATTCTATAACGGTACCTGATCCTGGACGCTTTCAGGTAACGCGAAAACAGAGACTTTTTTTCCGCTGTCTGAATGAGCTGGAGACAAGGCTAAAGCAGGAAAAGGAGCTAAAGAAGTTGAAGGAGGCGGAGAAGGAAGAAGAAGAAGAGGACGAGGAGGATGAGGACGAGGAGGATGAGGACGAGGAGGACGAGGACTGGGAGGGTACAGACAGTTCGTCTTCATACGGATCCAGCTCCGACCTTGATAGCCCAGGACACGGGCAAGCGATCACACCCAAGCCCGATTCTACAAGGGTACCTGATCCTAGGACAGCCGAACAGGAGTGCTGCACAACAGTCCCGGACACCAATGTAGTTGGGACAAGCATGACCTTTCCGGTCAAATTTATACCCGGTAAGACACCGCCGGCTTGGATTTTCGATTGGGTCCGCCCTTTGAATAAGCTGTTGGAAGAGTTGACAGAGGCTGAGGAGGAGGTAAAGGCGTTTGAGCTGAAGAAGGAGGAGGTGGAGGTGGAGGAGGAGGAGGAGATTCGGAATGACAACAGGGTCCGCGCTTTGAATGAGATGGGGAAAAAGTTCAAAGAGGGGTTGGACGAGGTGTGGGAATTTATGGAGAAGGAGGGGTTTATGGGGAGGGTTATATCGTGGGATGAGTATATGTTGATGAAGAAGAAGAAGAAGGAGGAGGAGGAGAAGGAGGAGGAGGAGGAGGAGGAAGAGGACGGGGAGGATGAAGAAGAACAAGAACAAGATGGGGAGGAGGACGATGAGGAGGACAAGGAAGAGGGGGATGAGGAGGAGGGGGAGGATCCAGATGGTTCGTCTTCATGCGGAGCCAGTTCCGACCTTAACGACATGGAGGTATCGAGCAGCGACAAAGATAGCCCAGGACACGGGCAAGCAATCCAGGAGCCTAGAGAGACACACGAGCCTGAGCTCGATGCTGTGATGGTATTGGCCTCTGACGCCACTGAGCCGACCAGTCGCCATTCCGTAACGCTAACGACTACCATCAAGGATGACACGACAGAAGTCATCACCATTACGGAGTTGCCTGCCGACTCGGGCAATTCGGACCCTTCTAACGAAACATCTGCTGGGCTAGAGGAGGACTGGGAGAGCCTGATACCAAATCCATGGCAGTGGAGAAACCATCCAGAGCTTGTGGAAACACAGGCTGGGCAAGAGGAGGACCTAACACCTCGATGGCAGCAAGTGGAAAAGATCGCTTATCACCACAAAATGCCCGGCTGGACTTACCACCACCCCTCACCAGCCTGGTCGTTTGACCATTATCCTCAGACGGGCTGGACCTACTACGATCCTTTGCCGACTTGGTCTCACTACAATCCCAGTACGGATCAGATTAGTTACTACTATCCCTCACCCCATTTGTCGGTTCACCATCCCTCGCAAACTTGGTATTATTACCATGCTACGATGGGCTGGACTTATTGCGATCACGTGCGAGCTTGGGAATTTCTGCATCCTGCGCCGTATGAGCCTCACGTCTGCCCGGAGAACTCGCCAGATTGGACTCTTTACCGTGTCTTCAGGTGTCCGACGGCTATGATTTGAGCTCTTGTATGCCAGGATGAGGCGAAGTCATACTCGTCGGGGCTCGAAGCGTCTCCTGCCTCGTTCGCATCAAGTTATGGTCTTGGGGGACACTTCGAGCTCTGACGAGTATTGTACTGCCTCGTCTTTATGTTCCTTGTGTGTTGCCTTTGCGCACATTTTCGATTTGGTGTCAGTCTGCTGAAACCACGCAAATGCATCGGGCGCTGGTGGCGAGTTGGGTAATGGAAAACCTGCATTTCAGTCTTTGCTTGGAAAGGGAGGGGCACATGATGGTTAGATTTGGGCTATGTTAACAGAAAGGAGGCAGAGAAGACAGGCTGTCGAAAGTCACGAATAAGTGGATATGGTACAATGAGCTCATGTCGTGACCATGTGCTCATGTATGGGTTGTTTGGACGGCCGCCCTTTTTATGCTTGTGTCCTTCGTTGACAAGCAAAGGGATCTTCATTGGACACAAAGGACATCTTTCGGGGGGAAAAAAACCAAAGAATGAAATGATGAGCTAGGTAGTATTTTAGCAGATTTAATTCAAAGTTTTTGCAAGTCTCTCTAGCATGCTGGCTGGACTTCCCCTTCCACTTGTCTCCCTTCCTTCCGCTTTCTCCGCCTGCTCCGCCGCGACATTCTGGCAAATGGTGTTGTGAGGGTATTGCTCAGCTTTCCCAGCGTCCCGGGTCAGGACGATGCCCGATATGGTCTCCCCAATGAAACGCGAGTTTGCCATCCTCGCACCTCTTAACCCGGATGCATTTGACGGCCTTGTTGACGAAAATTTGTGGATGGCCCGGGATGCATGGGGGTCTGCAGAAGCATGTCCCCGCGGCGACTTGTGGATCCTTGTGTCCGCGATAGAAGACGCCGTAAAGACAGTATCGGAAATCCGTTTTAGCTCTATGCTGGAAGTCCTCCCAGTGGGATATCGCTTCAATCCCAGAGTCGGAATACAGGCTATGGATTGCCATGATGATCCACTCGACGTTGATTCCCGGTTCGTGGAGCACATCAGCAACCCCATTAACAGCATCAAACACAGCCAGGTCGAGGGGTGTCTCGTCTTCTTGTGTGCCATCAAGTCCCCAAGGACTTAGGTCATTATCAAGCTCCTCGTCATCATCTGTCTCGCTCTCCTCCTTGCAGAGTAGCAACCTCGCCGTCTGGGTGCCGCGCACTTTTGCGGCCAAGGTTGTCTCAATGTTTCTGAGCGCTTTTTCGGGGCTGGATGACGCTGCCCCTGCGCTTCTAGCTGCGCAGCTGGCGCAGGTGGACGACGTGCTCTTCTGGCTCTGGCATTGGCTCTGGTTTTTCTTCAGCTCTGCTAGGTCCGATTTGACGGCTTGGAGGTCGGAAGTCAGAGAGAGGAGGAGCTGCTTGATTTCCAAGAGCTCGGAGTTGGCGGACTTTTTGGGCGGCATGTTTCCTTGGGTGACTAGGCTTGGAGGTGAAGGCCCGAATGGATTCGTGAGGAGAAACACCTTTTGCGATAAAATGGAGGTTGAAATGGTGATGCAAATGGAGATGCAAACGGTGGTGCAGAGGGAAGCTTTTGCATTGTAGACATCCACTAACAGAAAGTGTGCTTTGAGTTGTTAGGACTAACAATTATTTTCGCGGGAGAAATGGGGAAACTGAAGCGTGTGAGCTATGACACTGATAGTGCAGAAGCAGTTTCGTATGTGGCTGCATACCAATTCTGCTAACTCAATAACAGAACCTTTTAGCGGCCGCTCGAGTTCATACCTAAATCCAAACGCCACGGCAATTCTCTCAGGTGTTTCTCTCCCTCCGATCCCATCTTCCCAAACGGAGGCTTCTCACCTTCGGACCCTCCCCTCTTCCCAGCTAGTGACCGACTCCCGGGCCTCGAAACCCGGATAGTTAAGCCCCTGGCCATCTGGCTCCAACCCCGTCCACGGAACCGGCCCCAGCTCCCTCGGTCCCCACAACCCCGGCCTGGCCGCACCAGGGCCGACACACCTCCCGATCCAAGTCCCGGGACACACCTCCCGATCCAAGTCCCGGTCCCGACCGCATCCACACCCACCGCCGTAATCGGCATCAAAATGCCCACCACGTTCTAAAGTGTACAGTTCCTCAGCACCAATATGTACGCCACACCATCGTTCCGGACGCCATCTCCCTCCCAACTCCTTTTATTTTCTCTCCACCTTCCTCTTCACCTCCCTCTTCACCTTCCTCTTCACCTTCTTTTATTCCCCCCTTCCCCTTCCTTGGCCACAAGTACAATCTCTCTTGACATCTCCAAATCCTAGCCTTCCTTCCACTTTATTTGGACAGTCCCTTATGCTCCGTCAACCCCTGCTTGTCTACCAATGGCTCCTTCCTCGTCCAGGCAGGTAGCTGACTGGAGGTCACCAAGGGAAGTATGGAAAGGAAGGCGCCGTTGCCTTGACCGTATCATGTGAAGACATCGACTTGGACCAAGACGTGGCCGGCTTGGGGGGAGATGTCGGGGAAGTTGATGACATATCCGGAGGCTCCAGGAGACAGAGGAGTGGATGAAGGATTGGGTTGCTGGGAAGAGAAGTAGGAAGCGGTCCTGGAGAGGGATCTGGGGTCTTGGGAGGGACTCAGAATGCCTTCCATATCATAGCATAGCTTCCACAGGCAGGTGTCCCTGAGCATTCGGTGCGTCCGATGGAAATCTGCGCGTGATTATAATGACAGCCATTTTCGGACCTACGTCCGACAAAGAGTTGGCTCAGTCATCTTCATTACAAGCAAGTCACCTCCATCCATCATCATCATCAACAGCGTTTCCACGCATCACCGCAAAAAGGAAGTTCACTAAACTTGTGGGAGAAGTGGCTCACATCGGAGTAAAAGCCGTATGGTCCGAACTTCAGGCAGAGGTTCTGATTGTTGGCGGCACAATCAACAAAGGAACTGAGTGTCCTGGTATGTCTCTTCCCAAACATGACAATGTCTGTTATTGCGGTGTTTGATAATGACTTCAACGCCCAGAATTGCGTGGAAAGAGAGAGGATCAGCGAGAAAAATCTTGATGATAAGGTAGGTGCAGAAGCTTACAGACAAAGGCTGTGATAAACCCTTCCCGTCCAGACGGTTGTTCCAGCCCAGAGAATCGATGTTCTCAATGAAGTCCACGTTTGCTTTAATCAAGATCTGTCGACTACCTTCCGCCGAAATCAAGCTAACCTACTCATGGCTTCGACGATGTTCCCTTTTCCACGACAATGGCCAGCATGTCCTTTAAAGCTTGCCGTTCTCCATATATTCGTCCTTCACTTCGTCCATCTTCAGCTGCTTCCGGTTGTGGCAATCCAAAGCGGAAGACATCATGCACCCAGAACCATCAGGCCACCAGCCCCAGACCGAGGGCCCAAATGAGGATGTCTCGCAGGACGTGGATATGCAAGATGCCCTTGAGCGTCAACAACCCACGGGTCCTTGGAATAACACGCAAGATACCGCTGCTACCAGCGCCCCCCGGCCTCTTCACCCCCTCCGGCCTTTTCTCCCCAACACACTAGCCCCCAACACCAGGTCACCAAATACATATGTCCCTAATCAATATGCCCCTAATATACACCCCACTGAGGCATATGGCCCGAATCCGTACGGCCCTAACACATATGTCCCCAACCCATATGCCCCAAATATCCCCTCATATGCCCCGAATCCAAACGCCCCCAACATATCACCCTTTGATTCATACGCCCATAATTTACATGGGCTTAACCCATCTGCTCCTGCTTTTTACCCCTCTAACACTTTCTCCTCCGGGGCCTCTATTGCCGGTCCCTCCACCTCCGGCTTCCTTCCCTCTCAAGCTCCATCTGGCAGTCTTGCCAACCATGACCAGAGACATGGACAAGCCCCAGAGACTGCTGAACGAATCGTGCAGTTCGCAGGAAGAGGAAGAGGGACAGGCACCGGGGTAGCCAAGTCAAGAGCTCGAGCGCCAAGCACAAGGGCGCAGGCACTTCTCAGTGACAATGTATGACTCAAGCTCCCTCTACCTTGTTTACTTCCTTAGTGGGACAGAAAGCTGACAGGAGACGAACGAGCCAGAACCCAAAGACCGTCATACACAAAGATTCCACCGGAAAATTCGCCGGCGCTATGGTAACCTACGGCCTCAACGAGCCTGTTCGCGCGACGATGACCGATGAGCAACGGCTTGCTACTCAGCTTACTAAAGAGATGGGAATGTGTGAGAACTGCAGGAGGTCAAACACGCGGGTAAGTTGGTCACCTCATGGGTATCTAATAGGGTGGTTTATTGATGCCGGAACACCTACCAGTGTGATAAGTCAGGAAACCTGTACGAGCCGTGCGGTGCTTGCAAAAAGCGTCTTAAAAGTCTTTGGAACTCCTTCACTGTGATGCCAACCCAGCCATGTAGGCAAGTGAGCTTCGTAGATCTGCGTCTGCATCGAAAGGGTTAGTGTCTCCATTGTAGTGTAGAAACTCCTATCCTCTATCAACCACTTTCCCGGGTCATTAGATCCTCACTGGACACTGATACTCATTTCCACCACAGGCCCCACAATCAACAACGACCTCCTCATCTGGGTTCACCAGACGCAACAATCCATCATCGCTCAAGGCGGTATCCTGACCCCCACCCTACCTCTCCCACCACCCTCCCCCAACGCCCCCCCTCTTACCGCCACCCTCCTCCTCCTCAGCCAAGGCATCGGAAACTTCGACCACCAACTACAAGTAACCGTCGCCCGCTTCGAACCATCACCGGACGACAAATACGGAACCGCCTATCACTGGACTGACAACAGCGGTACCATGCGTTCTATGGAAGTACCCCCCTACTTCATCAGTGACTTGGACAGCGCTCGCCAGAACATCCGATTCTTTTGCAGGGATATCCGCGAGACGTATATCCGGAATTTGATTGACGATAGTGATGAGGTTGCTGTCAAGACTTTTCAGTTGGCGTTGGTTGTTGCTACTGTTGGGCAGGTAAGGTGGTCCCAATCCAAGGTTACCTACCTACTGCTGCTTTTCATCTTCCCACATGGAGATTTTGTCCGTTACACCGCATATCACTACCTACCTATGCTAACAAACATTCCGCGTCTCCATAGAGCAAACTCGTCACCAACGCGCTAGATCTCTGGGTGGCCGCCCGCCTCATCGAGGCCCGATGGCGGGTTGTTGCCGGTGGGGTTGCCATCGGCCTCTTGCCCGTGCTGGAGCGTGGGCATCCGTTCGATGCGTTCACCCCCGTCACACCCGTCATGGACGCTCAGCTCGACGAACTGGTCATTCGTGATCTTCTGACACCCCTCGCGCAGCAGTTTCTTCGGCGGTTGCAAGCGAAGATGGACGAGCGGAAGAAGGAGAACTGGCTGGAGATTTTCCTGGCTTTGTTCATTGTGATGAATCATATTGGGTTGACTGTCAAGGATATGAAAGCTAATGCGGCGTGGAAGGGGTTGAAGGTTAGTAGACCGTGAGGCCCTGTGAAAGGCCAGTCATGTTCTGAGAAGGGTAGGTAACGATGAACTGACCTCTCTTTACATTCACGATAGACTGGTAACCGCGGCGGAAATCTCACGCAGGGCTTCATACACGCCTGTAAGACCATGCTCTCCCACTTCCACTTCGTTTGCGCCGGATCCATCCCCGTCTCAGCAATCCTCTCGGACTACAAGGAGGTCCACGGCGTCGTAACAACGCCTAACCAGAGGGAGTATCTGCGCGTAATCAAGGAGGAGATGAACCGGCCGGGTGAGTAAAAGCTTCCCGGAGTTATTCCCAACTTCTGCTCAAGATCCCCAGATCCCTGAGGTTGAGATTGCATGGAAGTGCTAACACGATCTCCCATTACCACAGACGCGAAACTCTCCCGCTGGCAGCAACTCTCGATGTACGAAGAGGACCTGTACTGGTGTTACCAGTTGCTGACCAGCGACTGGAGGGGTGATGTACCTCACGCGGGAGAGATTGACGATTATCGGGAGGAGGATTTCCTTTCCTCTTCTACCATCTGATCTTTCTTTGATCGGGGTTTCGGTTTGGTCTTGTAATAGGCGCGTCGTGGCGTGCAACTAAGTCCGAGTTGGAAGATAACAGAGGGCCAACGACAGAGGACACGTATGTAGCTTGATAGCTATAGAATGTAGAGGTATGCAGCTAACACACCTTTTCCCCTCCTACTGCATCGATTCAGGACTTGGAAATGGATGCCGAGAGGCTTTGTCAGCCTGCAGCACCACGGGCTTTGAGATTTCGAGGAGTTTTCTTTACGGGCATATGTGTAAGCACCACAAGCAGCATACGTCTGCACACAGATATGCCTGCCCAGTTTGTGAGTCTATTGCCCAACCGGGCGTAACTTGCGTGCGTTTCTATGTACAGGCTCGGAGTTACGCCCTAAACATCTGCCAGTATACGTGGCCCAACAAGATAAAGCTGGAATCCGAGCTTCGGAGTTTCTACGGTACTATTTAAACCTGGCTTAGAAAGCCACCCGGCATTTCTTCCTCCATTCAACCAAGCCTCCATTTAAGCCATTTCCGTGTCATCAAAGCCACTTCGTCTCAGTTCTCTACCCGCACTTCTCCTATACCCGGAGTCTCGTTCCGCAAAACACAAACCAAAAGAAAAACCCTGGATTTACTTTATTCCACCCCTCTCCGCTCTCTGTTATTCGACGTATCCTGCAAGCAACACAAACGCTATAACCACCCAGGTATGAGAGAACCTAACCTCCGATCCTTCTTTCCGTCACCCATTACCGTAGCACCGTGGCTTGCTTCACGCACCTTTTTCGTTGTTCATTGTTTATTCTTTACTAACGTCTAGGACAGCGAGGCATTCTTATCACCTAAGAGGGTTCCTGATACCGAAACGCAGACTACCCAGGAGCATCTTTCTCATCCACGTCGCCACTGGCACAAGCGAGTACCTACCTGGGTACCAGGCCTCTTGCTTCATTACACAGTCAGCTGGGTCTATTCAAGCCTCGTCGGACATTGGAAATTCCCGTCCTCTTTGAAAGCTCCTTGCCCAACTCGGCATTCTGGTCTCTACCTCTAGGTACAGACCCACACATAAAGACGCTTGAGATCCGCATCGTTCTGTCTCCATCGGCTCAGCTCCTTTCCATAACACCAGCTACACAACGAACAAACACAAGATGACGACGCCGACCGAGTTTCACCCCTTCCTTCGCCTCCCAGAGGAGATAAGGATCATAATCTGGAATTTCGCCCTTCGGCCGCTTGACCGCCGTGGCGTTCACATTTTCAACGTTGTGGAGAGAATAACAAAACTGGAACGCAATTCCGTCAAGGGAGAGCACGATTTGAGGGGGACTCAGCTCCTTCGACTACCCGTTGGGGAGGGGGACAGTGATCTGTACTATGGTCTGTTTGTTGCCCCATCTTTGCTACCCCAGCGGGCATGGACACCTCCAATGAATGGGAGTTGTAGTTGGGTGTCTTCTTTATATACCTACGTTGTTCTCGGGAACCTCAAGGCCACCACGCCTTCGGAATCTTCATTATCATCCAGGAAGGAACCAGGCTCAACATATCTGATCGACGGCGGACTCTGGACCGCTTGCAAGGAGTCACGCAAGGTCATCAAAAAGGCCTTTAGCTCGCCCAAAACAAACGAGCCTTCTACGACGACCTGCTTTCTACGCAACTTAGGACGCCGCYATTGTTTCACCGTATTSCAAGGGCGGGATCTMTTCATWTATCGACCGATGTACTGC
Organism: Neurospora terricola FGSC 1889; assembly: GCA_009805285.1. Taxonomy (NCBI): domain Eukaryota; kingdom Fungi; phylum Ascomycota; class Sordariomycetes; order Sordariales; family Sordariaceae; genus Neurospora; species Neurospora terricola. The sequence continues at coordinate 18,960 of RANZ01000323.1, read as the reverse complement.
CCCTGGTCACCAATGAGACATCGAGACAGGGCTCGCGGAGGGGAGCTGGTTCCKGGATGGGAACCAGCTCCCATTTACAAGCCAGCTTCCAGGTGGGAACGAGTTCTCTGCGGCGAACCGAATAGGCCCCGGGAATACTACCACTCCAACTACCGACAGCTGGATAAGCTGGGCCAATACCAAAACCACATGGCTATTGAGTGGAACCCAGCCTGGTCTTCCGATGAGGATGCTTTTGAGGAACTCAAGAGCGGTCTGGTTTTTCCCTCATTGCAACGGGGTTACACCTGGTTCATCGACTACGGGCTCAAACCAAAGCACGACAATTTCGCCATCACGGACCTCAGTTTGAAACTTGCACGGAAGGACTCCGAGGAGGTTCGAGTATTTGATGACGCTCATGGAGGCCGCTATGTGGAGGTATTTTTTTACGAAACTCACATCAATCCACACACGGGCGAGAGAGTGAGCTACGTGTGTTTCAATGGTACGGAGTTGTTTGTGTCTACAGACGGGAGTCTGGCGAGGCTGATGGAGTTATTCTGGGAAGACCTGCCGGAAAAGATCAAATCAATGCGAGTGAGCAGTGGTGGGAAGGATTGGGTACAGTGGGGGATCCTCGCCTAGTGGTATCTACCTCCGGGCTTTAAAGATGGCAAACGACCGGTGGTAGCACCATCCACAACAAAGACACAAGAAACTTTAGAAGGGAAGAGGAACCGCCTTGGGTCTCGCTTCTGGTTGCTGGCTTAAATTGGTCATAGAATAAATCATAGATTTAAGAAACAAAACTTCCGTTAAATTCTAGCTGGTACATCACGTCGTTTTCGTGCTCCCTTCCAGAGATCGATGTTGTACCCTTTCACCCGGAGTAGAATGCATTTTGTCGGGAAAAGATATCGCAATGGGATGTTGCCCAAGTGTTTTCAGTTAACGACAACCTCAAGTCAAGTTAAAGAAAGAAATATAGCAATCTGCCCCTCGAATTTGAATGCCTAAAATACACTCCTCTCGAGGCCTCTCTCACTTCCCAGAAATCCAGAACTGCCAAAGACAAAAAAAACCCATGAGCCGGTGTCTCCAATCAAAATTGCACCCCACCAAAGTTTTCACACTTCCGGTACCTATTTAGCTGGGCCTTCTGGGCTTGCTTCTTCCTCTTCTTCTCAGCAAACTAGTCAATCACCAATGGGCACCCCCAAATGCATTTGGTTTCTTCCGTTTCATCGGTCTTTACCACCTTGATAGTGATGGATCCCAGCGGGCCCGAGTCCAAACTCGCACCAGTGGCTTGAACCGCATAATTGTCGTTGACGTCAGAAACCGAGAAGGAATTGTGCCTGTGACCCCACGGGCAATCCCAATAGACGTGGCAAACCTTGGTATTGCCATGGTAGATGTCGTACTGGCCCTCGGTGCCGCTAGAGGTCCATTCTCTACCGGATGAGGCCACGCCCATAGATCCGCCGTTTGGGCCGGCTKATTTCGCTTGTACGTGGGCGTCGAAAAGCTCTTGGCCTTTGTTGGGGTATTCGTACCACTTGCCCCTGCAGCACAAGCGAAGAAGGGAGGAGTTGTTAGCAAATGCCTGATGTGCTCCGTTTTTAACGATGAGGATGTGGAGAGGGGTGCTTCACTAAGTCATGTTACGCATTTGTGAATCAAATGAAGGGGCATATTTACCAATTGAGATGGGCGTTCCTGATGTACATGTCCCCCGAAGAAGCTTCGTTTCGAATGGTCATGTAGACCCACTGAGCTTCGGCGTTGGTGCTTCTTTGCACGTTCATGGTAGGTCCGCGGCGGGGAGAAGGAGCTCCCGGAGGGGCGAGTTTATGGTCGACACTCAAGGGGGCGGCAAAAGTGCCGGCAAACAGACAAATGAGGAGCAGGCCGAACGTCAAAAGACGGGCTGAGAAGCCCTTTTGGAGTGTTGCCATCTTGACGTTGTGATTGGGTGGACGATGATTGTGGAAGTTTATGGCTGTGTTGGGAGCTGCTTTTTTGCTTCGTTGTTTGTGATGGTCGTTTGGTACCTATGTGATGAACCAAGAAACGTTTGTGTGAAGGGTTTCAATGAATGGCAAAAGGGGAGAAATGAGAACAAGAAGGAAGCAAGTACTTGAGTAAGGGAAGAAGTTTTTATGATGCAGAAAATATTTATTTGACTCACAGGTATGCGTCTCCTCCCACGCTTTGCCACGCCGAGCGATGGAGTTCTTATGCTTATCCGCAATGGAATATTCGGACATGTCCGGCATTTTTTGCTCCGACTTGGTGCCTAGACCTAGAGGTACGCAGCCCTCATGCAACGCAACTCCGGAGCGGGCGTCGGTGCGGACATACGGAGGGGAGGGGAGTTTGTAAAGGGACCTCGTTTCCTGGTTTTCCGAGTTTCTACGGTATATCCAGCATGGCACACAAGGCAAGCCATCTCAAGGCAAGTCAAATCGGGGGTCTGGCACTTGGCTTGTGTGCTACGCTGCTTATATCAGCCCCTGACGAAACAGAAGAAGCCAGACGATGCGGTGTGCCCTTTCGACCGCTTCTGTATTCTCACCATTGAAGTTGAGAATCTCATGTGATGTCACCTGGTCAGAGTCTGAACAGAGGCACTTCAAAGTCTGAATCAACGGTACCAGGTAGGAACCTACCGAGATCTCGAGATGTCTGGCTCAATTCCCTCAACCGGCTCATGATTCTTGCACAATATGCCTGCAATCTCAGGTTTGCATTCGCTGTCATGAACAGGAAGGATGTTGGATTCCATGAGGAATGGGCGTGGCAGAATCGGAGTGCTTGAAACATGAGCATGATCCTCCTCATGCCTAGACGTTTCGGTTGCAGTGGTGCGAAGTCGGCCCTCATGCCATGTTCTCGTAACAGCATAAGGTGCGGTTCACAACCCGTGGGACGAGTCGGTTAACAGGCAAGTGGTGATCGGATTGCTGTCCATTCGTTTCCTGTATTTCCGCAATGGCTATATGTGCATACTTGTTCTCTGGCTGCTCTCACTCATGTCGAAAATCCCTATCATCTTTCTCCCACTCGGCCCGGGCATCTCCAAAGGTAAAACTGACAGGAAGCTGTATCGTCGGCTATGCAAAGAAACCCTGCGCAATAAAATACCACTTAGTTCTTCGTTTGTGTCGACCCTGAGCGATCCTAGAGCGAGACTCGGTTGCGGTTGTCTCATTTCTCTGCTTTGTCGCCATCCTGCAATTCACCCGCCCCGGCGAACCTAGGAAGTTGTGCCTTCTTCAACTACCTGTTCCAGCTGATTTCATTCCCAACGAGGATCAAGAAGAGGGGCAGGTCCAATATCCACTCCCCAAGTAAATAGCAACGCTCCAGAACCATCCTCACTTCGTTTGACCCGGATACACCTGGTAGCCCTCTGCCTCAATCCGGGCGGACGACGTTCCCTACAGGAGCATGCTCCTCTAGCAACCTCTGCATGCTGATGCCCATGGTAAAGGAGACCGTACAAGCAGTATTCAAAGCCGACCTTTCCCTCCTTTTGAAAGACGTACCAGCGTTTGATCCTGTCGCCGTTGACACTGGCATGCAATGGGATTAGTGCCGTGAGAATCCACTGAGGCCCGACCCCTTCGTACTCAAAGGCTTCTTCAGCTATGTCAATGATATCCATCACGGCCGTGTCAAGAGCAGATGACACCCGCCTCCGCTTCGTCCACGAGTCATAGTCGTCAGAGTTGTCTTCATCCATGTCGCTCTCCTCATCTTGCTTCACACGCTTCTCTTCAACATCGGAATCAGCAGTCCCATCCATATCAGCCGCCGACCTGCTCCGCTTTCGATCGTTCTCATCCACCACCTCAGCAACCTTGTCCATCATCTTTGCTTTCGCATCCTCCAGCGCAGTGCCCACCGTGCGACTGAGCTGCACCACTTCCGCATGGATCAAGACCTTCTCCTCCTCGACAAGCTGCAGGACCGCGGACTCGGTATCGCGAATCTTAGCTACCAGTTTGGTCTCGGTGTCGCTCAGTGCTTTCTCGACGCTGGATGGCTATGGGCCGCTATCTGCGCATTTGGCGCAGATTGAGTTGCTCTGTTGCCTTTGAGCTTGGCTCTTCTTGACCTCTGCTAGGTCGGATTTGACGGCCTTCAGGCCTGAGGCGAGGGATTGGAGGAGTAGCTTGATTTCCGAGAGCTCGGAGTTGGAGGCCATTTTGGGTGGCATGGCTCGACGGCCGTTCGGGCCTGGTGGTGACGGCCTGGTGATGAAGGCCTGGTGGTGAAGGCCTGGTGGTGACGGCCTGGTAAGTGGTCGAGGATTGGCGGATGACGGTCGATGGTAGGGCGTGGAATAGCTACCTGTAGGCTGTTACAGGGCCGGTAGCTGAGTTCGCCCAATATCCCTTCGTATGCCTGCCAAATTTTTCGACGCCGACAAGAGTGACTTGTTGCGAGAGAACGTGGGGATGAAGGGAATGGAAGCGGGGGAGGAAGACTGCACACGGCAGAGGCTGCGAGGGTGACGGACTTACTGCATGTCCAGTTGGAAGTCCGTGCCCGCCCATTCACTGGGCTTCACATTCACTTGACTGAACTTTCATCCCGTTCACTGCCATAGGAGGCTTCCCATCCACTAGCAACAGACCCTACTGTGTAGAGCAACAAGCCGAAAGATAGGTTGGCAGGATTAGGGGAATTGAATGCTTGCCAGGAAGAAGAATCGAGGAGAGGAAATGCACAGCCTGGATGGGAATAGAAACAGCATTTTGAACAATGGTGGGTCACGACTGCCACACGGTCTCTTCCCATATTTCAGGCTGCTCTGGTTTCTGTTGTCCCTTCCTTTCCCTGTTTGACAACTTGAAAGTCAACCACATTTCTGTCGTTGACCGCCCAGAACCCGGGAGCCAAATGCCAAGGGCGCATGCAGCATCTGCGCACAATAAATGGAAGACAAAGCTGCAAGTTTCGACCAAGATCACATGCCTGTGTTAGAATTTCTGAAACGGAAAATGCATTTTTCAGGAGAAAACCCAGTAAAAGAAAACCAAAAACAAAGGCAAGCATCAGTTACAAGAGAGCGAAACAAAAAGTTGGCAGAAGATGCAAAAACATACAACACCAGGGATTCGCTGGTCGTCACCGACCCAACTACTAGTCTGGCCCTCACTGGCTTATCTATGGGAGAGCGGACGGGATCCCGAGTTTTCCAGTGGGTATGGTCGTATGTGGTAGAACATAGCAAAGTCGGTGCTCAAGTACGCGGGAGGGTTTCATTGATGACGAGAGGATTGTCCGATGGCCTCCCCCTTGTGACCAGTGGCAGTCCCCATTTCGTGGAGGGGGGGCGCAACATATTGAAACAAAACACGTCCACAGGAGTCTTCCATGTCGGTTCTCCCATGAAAGCCACAGTCCTTTCCACCGGAGGACCAGGCCTCGATATTTATGATTACCCCTGTATATTGTTCTATCCCACGATGGGCATCGCTCGAAAGGATCGGGCTCGGTCTGTGGATGTATGGACAAATTCGTCTGGGCAAGAAGTGCCTCAGACCCAATGCGGGGGAAAAAGGCGATTTTATTCTTGACAAGTAGAAAGAGCAAGAGGGATAATACGGAGCATCAATTCAATTCAACTTCAAGAAGAAAAGGGGGCAACGGAAAGGACGCCAAGAACTCGGGAAGAACCAGTAGGATCGATGAGACACGGCAGAAAACATGAATGGGTAAAGGAAGGAAAAAGACGAGGAACAGAAGAAGAAAAAGAGGTAAAAGAGGGGAAAACCTGCCCGCACCTTACGATATCCTACACGTACCCTGCGAATTTCGGGATTTTCCTATATTATTAACCACTACGCCTAAATCAGCGTCCAAAACCTCATATCCCAAAGTCGATTGCGCATTTCCCATATACCAAAGAGGTTTTCTTTCTGACAATACTTATTCCTACCCCATTATTAGCAAATTCCTTCCCAATTATATCTATAGTGCCGTCCTCTATAACTAGCTTTTAAAGGCTCTCTAAAGGATATTGAGGCTCGAGATAGGATAGTATAGCCTGAACGCTTTCTTAAATACCTCTATCTAAAAGGTGTGGCCTAAATTGAGTGGAAAACTCAGGCTGCTGTAGGAGACAGGGTACGTGTAGGAAAGCGTAGGGTGCGGGCAGGTTTTCCCTAAAAGAGCCTTCTACAGCATAAATGCCCAACAGATCAACAACGCATAGACGTGCTGCTCTCTATTACAAGCCCTCTGACTTCCAATCATTCAACCTCCTCATCGACCTCATCGGCATCCCCCCTCTCTTCGTTTTGATCCTTGTYCGATTCTTCGCCCGCCTTCTTCTCTACCTCCTTAATCAGTCTCATCCAGTCTTCCAATGCCCGTTCCGCGCGCAGGCTCYTTTTCTTGCCTAATCCAAGGGCAAAGAATTTTTTCATCCCATGCCTCGAGGTGTTCTCCCTGCCCTCCAGTCGTCCTTCTAACTGCTCGATGACTGTTGAAGCTGTACTCACATCATCGCTAGAGTCTGAATCCTCACTCGCGCTTCTTCCGATGTTTGGTCTCACCGAGTGTGCTGTGTCGCGAAAGGTCTCGAAATCCTGCGGCTCATGACACTCGTTTTCTTGCCGCGTCAARTCCATACCAATGGGAACTGGATCGGGATCACTAGTGTTGATCGTTTGGGCCATCTCGCTTGGTTGTGAAGGTCCGGAAGTACTGCCGACGTTCAAATAGTCCGACTGCGCTTTGCCTGATTGTCCATTCTCGATGTCTGCTTGATTTTCGTCAAGGGAAAGTTCGCTGCCACTACATGTCTCCCACTCTTCGCAAGAGTCATCATCGTCCGAAGAGGAGATGTCGTACCCCAGCTCATGCAGTCGGTCTTCGAACTTTTGGTACTCTTCTTCCCCTTCCTTGCCTTGGGATTTTAAGTTTTCTAGAAGAGCCGCTAGATAACGTCCTAGCATGTCGTGATTTTGCGGGAATTTCCTCTCATAAACGTCAACACAGTGCTTGCGTAAACTTTCTGCCTCTTCATAGTCACCTAGACACTCAAGACTCTTCGCAAGATCCTTGTAAGTTTGAAGTGTAGCAGGGTGCTCTAGAAGTTGCAGCTGCTGGCTCCATTCGAGGATTTGGCGATAGCAAACCACCGCCTCGGCATGTTTGCCTTGTTCAGCGAGGGTATCGCCAAGCCACTCATTATACCTCAAGCCTTGCCTGGTGAAAGTTTGCGGGGTTAGATCTTTGTCGAAACCATCTGAGGTATAGAGGAGGTCTAGAGCTTCCCGGAACACCTTTTCGGCCTCTTCAAATCGCTTCTGTCTGAACAATAACTCCCCGAGCGTGTCGTGGAATTGGCTAATACCTTGGTTTGATTCCAAAGTCATTCGCACGAGGTCCTCTGCTTCTTGGTACTTGCATTGGTTTATCAATACTCTGCAAAGACTGTCTTGCGTTTTAGCTTTACTCGAAACATGAAACCAATAYGTGAAGTACCAAATGTCCCAATCCCGCTCTGTGAAGCACGTTTGCCGCTTCAAAAGTGCACGGTAGATGAGTTCCTGGTCTTCATATCTCTCCAAATGGCCGAGGACATATGTCATATCTCTGAGGACTTTGAAAGCAGGTACAGTTGAGTTGCAGAGAGGAGCGTTCAAAATAAAAGAAACCAGATGACCGATTTCAAGCACAGTAGAGTTATTGAAGCCTGATGACTTCATGTCCGGAATTGACAGAATGACCCTTTTATGCTCCTCTGTGTGATCATCGGAATCTGAGGCAATCGCGACGGTCGCAGACGAGCTGGGCTGCATGTAGGCAGAGAGTTCGCCGAATCCTCCAGAAGAGGTTTTCAATGAGTTTATTAGACTTGCAAAATATTGATTTGCTGAAGACTCAAGTCTGGTTTTGAGTGCGTGGTTGAAGAAGCTCAATTCGCGTAGTTGGGAGAGAGCACCATAGGTAGCACTGTGCGGGTTGCACAGCCGTTTCTCGGCAACGTCTAGTACTTTCGTGATCAAGCTCTCTGCTCTCCCCAAGGCACCGATCTGATTATTGTACTGCCCTGCATGTTTAAGCAAGCTCACCAGGTTGGCAGTCTGCGGTTCATCCAGACKGCCAAGCCCAGGGAATGTAAGCAGAGAATCAACATGCGGAGAGATCTCAGCACACTTTGCCCAGGTCTCGTGATCTGAAAATGGATGTGATAACTTTAAGAGCTGTGTCACTGTGGATAGCCACTGTTGATCAACGTTGTTGGACCGCAGCCAGTGGCGAGTACAAGTTTGTACCAAGGCGTGCATCTGAAGTGAGCGGGAAGTTGGCTGCTGGCGGTTCTGGTTCCCAGGAAAGGACTCCACAGCGACGAGGGAGTACCCGCACAACACGTCAAGGTCCTTGATCAAAGGATTCGGGCTATCCCGAGGCAGAGATCTGTCGCTATGGTATTCTCCATAGTGATCGTAGTACTCCTTGAGTACCCATTCTGGTATTCCTTGGTTGTGGAAGAAACTTAGTACAGATAGTAAGTCGGCGGCCGAGCTCCGTTCTTGTTTTATTTGTTCGTACGTAAGTTTCCAAGTCCTCAAGACTGCATGCGACGCCTCTACATCGCCTAACTTGATGATGTTGCCGTAGTCGAGAAGCTCAAGGTTGTGGTCGTCGCTTCCTCTGAATTGTTCAAGAAATTCGGCAGCGGAAWATACATTGTTGCGAGCCCGAAAGACGATGAATGCTGCAGCTTGGATGATTGCGAGGGGAATGCAGTCGAGGACATTGACCAGGTCCTCTTCGATCTTGTCGTCATGGTACTTCCCGAGCCGTTTTCGTAGAAGCTGTTTTGCTTGATCTTTCTCCATTGCCGTTACCTGGCGAATACTCTCCAGGTCTTCCGTAACTTGCGTTACTAGGAGCTCGGCAACTTCTTGACTCCGCGTTGTGACCAATATCCTGCCGTTGCCCATACGAGGGAGATACGGCAAAAGAGATTTTCGACCTGTTGAGGAAGCGGCTTCATTCCCAGTAAACTGGCCATGGGTTTCCGCTGCGAAAAAAATGTTGATATCGTCGGCGTTATCGACGATCATGAGCCACTCTTTGCTTTCATGGCGGAGCCCATTGCATACCAGTTTCAGTATGTCCACTTCGGGCTTATCACGACCTTCCAGCTTCAGTCCATCTGCAATCTCGCGATAGGCGTCGGTGAAACGCTCTCTGGTCCCCGCATGTACCCAGAAGATGTGCGGTTTTGAGGGTGTCTGCTCGATTGTCCGTGCGTATTGAATGACAAGTCGTGACTTTCTGGTTACCAAGGCGTTAGTTCCTAGGCATCCCACAAGTAAGTTATTAGTTTTCCGGGGATTTATGATGACACATACCCTACACCCCCAAGTCCATACAATGCAGCCCGACTCCCTGGTTTGTCGAGCTTCTCTCTCAACCACTCCGCGATGTCGCCACGTTCAATGAATCCATTGTCGGGCGGGAATGGAAGATTGGAAAAGCGTGGCTGGATTGGACCTCCGATACTGATAGCTCCTTGCCGGTCACCTGCATTCTCGACAACTCTCCCGCTCCCCGGGTACTCGTCCAAAACAGCCTTCGCAACCGATGCAGCAGTAGCCGCGGCATAGTCCTGCCACCCTTTGCCTTTGTGGCTGTCGGCGTAGTCACACACGCCTTTGACCACAATGCAAGGCAATTGGTCCCAGACACCCGCGCCCTCCATCTCTATGCCGATGACTCCTTGGGCAGCAAGAGCATTGCGGTGTTGGGCAGAGCGTATAACACTGTCTCCGGACCCCATACGGCCAATGTGTATCTGAGGAAGCGGGGACGATCCTTGGGCACGATGTCGAGTAAGTCTTTGCCTCTGAACCAACTTCTTGTCGTCGCAGCGCAGTTCATCACACTCAATTTCCCGGGATCCCTCGCAGACGGAACCTTGTGTGCAACCGCCGCAATCCAAGGTAGGGTCGTGGTATTCGTGGTGTTTATGTTCGTAGTCATCTTCAAAAAGTTTGTCCTTGTCTACTCCGGGGTATTTGTATTTGCCATTTTCCCGCTTTGGGTCCATATCATTTTTCTCCTGAAGCTGCCGTAGGTACTCGGCAGCTTGTTCTTCCACCTCAGGACGGCTATCGTCCCCCAGCGACCTAAGCAAGCTCCGAATATTCTTGTGCGGTCGGCCGTAAACGTCCTCAACTTCAACCTTGGCCTTGAAGCGATCGGAGTACTGTCTTCCAAAGTCGCAGTGAATCAGGATGTTGCTGATAACGATGTCGCCGAGGATGACTTCCTGACTCTTCTTGGGGAACGGCACCCCGGCGCAAATGCCGACGATGAGGGCTAGGGAAATATTGGGGTAACCGATTCGGACGGCGGTAGCTGCACCGGCAGCCGGGACTTTGCCCATGGTGTCAAGAAGGACGATAACCACATTGAACCTCCCGATCCGCCCATGCGTGTAGGTGTTGAAGTCCCCTTCGGCCCTGGCATACCGGTGCCGGTTACTGCCCTTTCCATCCCAGAGATCGTCGAGGAGTAACAAAACAGCTGCTCGTTCCTTGGGTAGTGCGCAGAGTATCGCAATCTCAAAGCCGTTCTTGCTTGCAGGAGCGGCGTACTTGAGATTGTCGTGGAGCGGGTGCATCGTCCGATCTGATAACGACGACACCAACGCTTGTCGGATTCCAAACGTTCGTACAATACAATACTGGTATGTTTGTTAGTTTGGTTCTTCGATCATGGGTTAAACAGGGAAGTTTTGGAGCTCTTATTGGCCTTTCAAGAGAGAAACTGTCCTCCGTTTGAAGCGATATGGGACAATGGCAAGGGTTTGTGACGCCACAGAAGCCTCTAATAGGTGTCCTCTTATACCTCTCTCCATCTCCTTCAAGGCCTTCAAGACTGGAAAATATCACTCACAGCGTTACCCGATAGAAAGCCGAACGCTTTCCTATGTCCAGTAAAGCTTTGGCTTTTTTGTACCAGACTAACAAACAAACCAGGGCTGGATTGTATCAATCCTCGCGTTCAAAATGGTGATCTTTTCGGTGTCGCGCGATGGACGAGATGTCTGGCAAAGAGAAAGTTGGACTCTGACTTCCACCACAACCGATGGGAACTGAGTAGAGGTATCAGGAATGGCCTCTTCGGCACAGCCTCTTTGGCACAGCTGTCTTGCAAGCAGAAGACGCGTCAATATCGTGTTGGGTACATCGTTGGGCATAGGTGATTGAGAGGCCCAGGGCGCCAAGCCCGGAAAGGAAAGGCGTTGGGACATGGGAGGCCTCTCCTCAGCCTTTACTGTAATGGAGAGCTGCTCTGAGTGGATGGGTAAAGAGGAGAAGGCAATGCATTGGGAAGATGGTCTTGATTGGATCCTTGCTCACTCTGATGCCCTCCAAATCACGTGGTTGAAAATCACGGTGAGCTCCAGGGAAGAAGGTACATTCAGGAACGGCGAGGCGAGGAAGGGAAGGTGTGAGCGTAGACTTTCCGAATGTGAAGCCTCAAAACACAGTCCCAAGACTACCTACCATAGCGGGAACCCGGGCGGGCATCTAGGCTCAATGCCCTGGCATCGTCTAGGCTCATGGCTCACCAGATGCCCTGTCTAGGCTTGTTGCTTGGGCTCCCTGATTGGCCAGATTTCTGAGTGCCAGTTGAAGGATGATAGTTCTTTCCCAAGTTCTCGGCTTCCCGTGAGAGTGAGTGACGATAGTTCTTTCCTAGAGCACAGCGCCCAATGTAATGAGAGAGCCCTCTGTCATCAAATTGGCCCAATAGCTCAATGGTTCTTGCCCTTACTTCTTTCATGTGGCTTCCAGTTCCCGTAAAGTGCGCTGGCAGTTGCCTTTTTTCAGTCACGCCGGCGAGAAGTTTCCCGTCCACTTGTGAATGCCTTCACATTTGGACTTCGAAGCCGAAGAATTCCTACCGCCCGCCCACCTGCCAACTATAACCGCAACCACAACCACCACAGGTAAACCCAGGCCAGATGCCCCTCTTCTAGCCTAGACACGCTCCCGATATCCCCGCTGCGTGAGTCTGAAGGTGGTGGTGAAGTTGTGAGATAGTCGTAGGCGGAATCAGTGGCGGAGGTGAAGGGGAGGCCGGGGGAGTTGTGCCAGTTGGGGTTGATGTTAAAGTTGGAAAATGCACAAAGCCTAGCCTCTACTTAGTCCAATGCCCTATCACTCACCCACAATACCAACGGATGCAGTCAACTACCGCACCACCTGAAGTATAAACCATGGGATTTCTGCCTAAATCTAATTGGAACCAGAAGTAACAAAGGGAGTAGACAGATAAGGTATGTAACAGGTACAATCTATCAAAAACCGGGACCCTAGAGAAAAACAGAGGTTATTGTTTTGTTCATTGGTACCCTCTTTGCTAGTCCTTCTTCCCTGTCATTCTTTCATCCACATCCATCCTTTCCTTTACTTAAATCATCACGTCTTTTCTCTTCAAAGTCCAAATTCTTCTGTCCATACTGCCCAACCGGATACCAATTTCTCTCCCCCTTCCCCTTCCCCTCCGTTCCCTCCCCTCACAACCCCCTCCATCCCCTTCCCTCCCGTTTCAACCCCCTCTACCACACCCTCACACCCTCAACTGAACCACACCCCCCAAAACCTCCTCAAACTCACCCCCAAAGCGGCGCCACAACCTCCACCGCCCGTTCCACCACAGCTCTAACCCTCTCCCTAAATATCTTATTCGAACACTCCACCTCCAAATCCTCCAACCACACCTTCGCCTCCATCTTATCCACCTTGATCTGGACCCCCGGCACAGGAATGCCCATTTTATGCAATCTCGCCAACTCTTGTTGCTTGCGCTGGGCAAGTTGTTCGTCCTCGTTCTCGTCTTCGGAGACGTCCATGGAGGCGTCGGCGTCTGCGTCGGATTTGGGGGAGGAGGATTTCGGTGACGCGGATGAGGAAATGGCTTTGGTGGTGGGCGAAAGGGGAGGGGGAGGCAGCTTAGGGTCGGCGATGGGCGAGACGTTGTCGGAGCCGAATTGGGCTTCGAGGAACATGAGGAGGCGGTCGAGACGGTCGGTGGGGGTGAGGTGGGCGTGAGGGTTCTTAGGGGGGAGGGAGTGAGTGTGTGGGTTTTTGGAGGCGGAGCCTGTGACGAAGAGTGTTAGTATGGGGGGACAAGTAAGAGCGGGGGAAAGGAAGGGGGAAGGGGAAGGGGGACGTACGCTTCACTGCAGCAGGACTACTCTCAATACCAAGCAACACGGCCATCACGGCGTCAGCAATGCCATCGTTGAGCATATTACCTTCCCACTCCAGCTCAACCTCGCCGCTAGCACGGTAGCGAACGGTAACGCATCCCATGACCAGGTAAGCAGCCACCACGTCGTCGCCGTGGGGCAGCTCCTCATCAGCTTCCTCCATCTTGGTATCGCCGTTCTCGCTCTTAACGAGCTCCAGCTTTGTCTTCGCCTCAGGAAGCTCCTCGATGCCACCAAACGTGCCTTCAAGACCCCATTTGATCAGATCAATACCGGCCGCACTCAGCTTCAAACGCTGCTTGCACGCAATAGTGGTGGTCGTCAAACCAGCATACTCTCTCAGATCCTCGGGAGCCATCAGGGACATCTTAAAATCGTTCTGCACCAACACACCAGTGATAAGCTGAGGTTCGGAGGAGGGAAGAGGTCCGTCATGCCCGGTCTTGGCTTCCTTTAAAGAAGGGGGGATGGACGCCAGCTTGCCCACCACCTTTGCGACTTTGTCCGTCTTGAAAGGGATGCGAAGCTCCTCGCAGTTTCTGGGGCTGAACACCTTGACTTTGTGTTCTTTGGTCGCGTTCAGCGAAAGAAGCTTGGACTTGAGACGCATCATGTTGTGCACTTCGCCGTGGACGAGGACGACGACGGGGGCGGCGACTTCCTCGATGAACTCCCTGTTCTCGACGCCGTCAACGTGCGCGGCGAAGGAGAACTCCTGGACGGTGCAGCGGCGGGGGATCATGACCTTCTCGGCGTCACCACCGGGGCCGCGGCGGGCACCGGCAATGTTGCGAGACATGACGGCCTGGATCTGCTCCGGCTCTTGCAGGAGCTGCTTGGCCATGGTGCCCTCGACGGAGTAACCGGTGATGATAACGCCGTTCTTCTCGCTCGGAGCCCATCGCTCCAGCAGCTCACGACTGACGCCGTTTTGGAGCATACCGGGGGAGGCAAGCATGACGCAGCCGCCGACGTCCTCGAAGCGGTCAAGGCTTTTGAGGGAGCGGATGAACCTGAAGTCCCAGGGTCCTCCCTTGCCGGCACCGTCGCCGGAGGACTCGGACTCGGCCAGACGCTCGCGGAACAGCCGCTTGATGTTGTCGTTCATAGATCCGACGTAGGTCTGATAGACGAGCATGCACTTGCGCGCAAGGTTGGAGGCGTAGTAGATGGGGTATTTCTGGTATTCGGGGTGCTTGCCCCAGTACTCGTCGAGGATGAGGAGGAGCTCCTGGGCGCGACCGAGGGCGAAGACGGGCATGAGGACGCGGCCGCCTCGGTTGAGGATGCCGGTGATGGACTTCATGAGGGCCTGTTCACGTTCTGGGCGGGGGATGTGAGAGGCGATGCCGTAGGTGGACTCGGTGATTAGGACGTCGATCTTGACGCCCCTGGGGACTTGGGCAGAGATAAGATGCCTGTCCTCTTCACGGGAATAGTCGCCAGTGAAAAAGATCTTGAGGCCGGCGATCTCGATCAGGAACATGGCGGCGCCGAGGACGTGGCCGGCTGGGTATGGCGTGATGCGGATTGAGGAGATGGTGTGGGTAGTATTGTAGTCGATGGCCTCGATCATGGGAAAGGTCTTGAGATGGTCCTCCTCGGTGTAGACGAGCGATGTTGTCGGGTTCGACGATGTGTTGCCAACACGGACACTATCCTGGATAAGCCATTTGTAGATAGCTTTGGTGGCATGTGTCATGAAGACACGGCCTCGGAAGTTGGTCTTGGCCAAGACATATGGTAATGAGGCCGCATGGTCGATATGGAAACTAGAAAGTAAGCAGTCAGTCTTGGGCGAGGTCTGGGCAAGGTAGGCGACTATGGACAAGGACAGTGCTTCACAGAGATCATGCAGTGCGAGTGGCAGACAAGATGGGAGGGGAAAAGGAGGAGAGGAGCGGGCAATGGCGACAAAGTTTTTGTATTTTCATTTCCTGAGTACATGTATATGATGGACAGTGCAATGTTGCAAAGCGGACAAGAACCACATAGATCAGAGAGCAACGTGGCATGGCAGGAATGCTCTCTGTCACTGGCTCTCACTGGCGATGTCGAATATCCAGAGCCCAGCTCGATCAACCCATCTTGTCCCAAGCCAAACACTGCGGCACTGTCTCTCGTGGATAGACGCGCATACATATGAATGTATGTCATAGCAAAAAGGGGAAAGGGGTCGGGCTTACTGGCTGATCAAGAGAACGTCAACTGTGCTGAGATCGAAGTCATCAAAGAATGGTAGGGCTGCTAGGCCATCATATGCTGGATGTTGACCAGCATCAAGCTACAACCCGGAGAGGTCAGCCCATGTTCACTGGAAGGGGTGATTGGTTGATTTGCGCACCATAACAGTTTTGCCCTTGTACTGAATGATGTGACATGATCGGCCGACTTCGTTGCCTCCGCCGAGGTTGAGGAACATGAGCTCATCAGCTGGGTCGACAGGCTCCTCTGGCTCGGTCGCCATCGCCGCGGCCTTCCGCTTGGAAGCCATGGCTTAGGGAGTCTTGTTGTATATAGTACTCCTTTGGTTGGTTCGCTCCACGCGTAGATCCTTTGTTTCCCACCGTCGCCCTGTATACTTACGACCTTCCAAGCAGCTGGCTGTGATTGTTTGAATGGCGGCGCGTGGCGGTTTTGATGCGATTTGAGACGCGAAATATGTACGTCAGTCAGAAAAGGGTGTGGATGGTAAATGTGAGAAGAAAAGCGAAATGTTACGGATTAGCGCGCGCCGTGAATATGAATGGCGCCTTTGATGTGATTTTATTGATGGTTGTTGAATGCGTTTTGGATGAAGATGGCAAGTCGTCGTTGAATGAAGTGAGGTTGAAGTTGGCGGCTGAGTTGCCTGCCGGGAGTCTTCAATCCTAAGCCAGCCGCAAAACGTCAAGGGCCAGAGCCCCACTATTTACTGCCAAGCTCACACGTGACTGGCCCATTCACTCACGAGACGCGACCTTCAGTGGAGCTCGTGCCGCCGCCAGCAACGAGCAACCGGCAGCGGCAGCAACTGGTCGTTTCGTTGGTGGTCTCTTTCGATTTTATTGTTCGTCATTGTCAGACACCTCGGCCTCCTCCAGTCCTCCACCCAACAATACAATTCACCACCTTCAACGGTCGCCATACCCTGCGCGAATCAATACGACAATCAATCGCTGACCACGAGGATACTAACACGAGCGAGAAATACATCGACCGACTCAAACACCGATCGATACGAGCGACCGACGCATGGGAGGAGACACAAGGCGTAGCTAGAGTGGCAGCGCAGGTTCGCCTGCTTCCACTTGAGTTTACGGTGACGGGACACTTGGACGCGACTCTGAGCAATTGATCAACTGGGGGCTCAGCCTCGCCTCGAGCTGGAGGGACAGGAAGAGCTGCTCGACTGCTTTCCACCGACGACGACCTTGGCCCACGCCATTGACTCTTCGTACACATCGACTTGTTTGCGCCTACGCGGTCTGTCCACCCAAAGGGCACCTTCACCATGGCGCAACCACCGCAACAGCCTCAGATGCCTCAGTTGCAACAGCAGCAGCCTCAGTTGCAACAACAACAACCTCAGCTGCAACAACAGCAACCACCACAAATGTCGCCGCAGTTGCAACAGTTCCAGCTCCAGCAACAACAGCAACAACAACAACAACGTGCCCAGATTCTCGCTCAACAACAGCAAGCCCAAGCCCAGGCCCATGCTCAGCAACAGCAGCAGCAACGCGCCCAACCTCAGCAGCATGTTCAGCCTCGCCAGCTTCCCCAACAGTTGCAACAACAACAACAGCATGTGCAACAGCAACAACAACAACATGCCCCACAGCAGACCCAACCGCCGCCGCCGCCGCAGCAGCAGCAGCAACGTGTACAGCAGCAGGTCCATCAGCAAGGGCACCCGCAAGCCCAAACACACCAGCAACACGCTCAACAACAACCTCAACACCCCCAACATCCTCAGCAGCATCTCCAGCAGCAGCAACAACCGCAACATCATCCACAACTCCAGCATCCCCAGGCCCAGTTGCAACAACCTCAGATCCAACATCCTAGCCCGCAAGTGCACCAGCAACAGCAGTTTGCTCGTCCCCAGCACACACCCTCCCCGGCGCCCACCACTCAGGCGCAATTCTCGATACCGCCGAACCAGCAGCGTCCACAGACCGGCACGGGTCCTGCCTCTCAACCGGGCTCGCCTTACGTGCCTCAGAACTACGCCACTACTCCCCAGTCGACCGCGGCCCCGACATCGCCAGCAGCTAGCCCCAAGTTTGCGACAACGCAATCGCCAGGTCTCCCGCAATACAACCAGTCTTTCACAAACGGAAACGTTTCTCAGCCATCCACACCATTGGCTGTGCCTTCCCCGGGTCCGACCCAGGCCACAACTCCTGGACCAGGTCCTACTGTTGCACACGGCGCGGGCTTGCAGATGCCTGAGAGTAGGCTATCCATGCCTCCAGTCCAACCCGCATCAACAACACCTGGCCCAGTGACACCTGGGTTGGCAACGCCATCATTAGCTCCGCCTAATTTGTCCGCCCATGGGCCCTCGACTCCTCAGCAAGTCCATGCCATGGGGGCCCAGGCCGCCCAGAATACGCAGAACCAGCAGTATACGACCGCTACCATGGCACCTATCGGCCCACCACCACCAGCTCCGACAACCCCCGCCGCCGGTGGCGCTATGGGTCCCCCTCAGAAGCCTGTTGAGCGACCGGTGAAGGAAACTGAATATGATGTCACCGACTCCTTGGCTGGTACCGGTGTCGATCTGCGTGCTGAAGAGCAGGCGTTGGCCGACTACTATGCCGGATCGTTCTCTCAGGATGCGAGGACCGGCCTGCCCGCGAACCCACCGGGAAGTAAGGCTTCTTTCTACGGTGCCGGGTGGGCCAATCAGGCCTCACAACCTCTCGACGGCAAAAGCCAGGAGGAGTTTGAGAAGGAGTTGGCAAAGAAGGCTTGGGATGAGGCGGCACATCGGTTGGCCTTGACGAGGGCAAACGAGATGAAAACGCCTTTCTTGGAGGTGGCCCCGCTGCATTGGAAGGCCCAAAAGATTGCCAAGGAGTACGGATTGGAGCTCAACAGCGAGCTCAAGGGCGGTAGTGCAGTCAACAAGAGCAAATCAGCCAACGACCCTTCGCAAACGCAGCCCAAAGTCACGGTGAGCACAAAGACGGGTGAAGGTGGTGCTCTTGTTACTGTCACCAGCTCATGGATCCCGATCGATTCATATTTGAGTGACCAAATAGCGCTGTTGTCGATTGCTACAAAGCACAGGATCCGGCAGATAATCGAGTCTGCGCATACCATTGCGATTAACCGCCAGACGACTTCTCGTGGAGAGGTCCCGGCGGAGTGGGCTGATGTGGCCGTGCCTTTGAAAACGGGGCTTAATGATGCCATGCAAGAAGGCCTGGAAGCCGCCGCTGGTGTCGGTCCTCAGCCCAACCCCCTTAAGCGTATGTATTTTCTCCCTGTTTCCCAACCAAAACTTTACTAACAAAACCACAGGCTCCTATGACGCCGCCAAACTCAACGACCCCAACATCACCAAAAACAACCTCACCACCGCACTACGCGACACCGCCCGCGCCGACCGCAACCTCGAGGAAGCCCGCCTCCGCAAGCGCCAAAAGCGTCAAAACCCCGACACCGCCACCGGCGGCACCGGTTCCCGCGCCGGCTCCGTGGCCCCGGGGACTCCCACCACC